>JARYGA010023391.1:0-48690 GCA_030545235.1 Helianthus tuberosus
CAATGTTTTGATAGAGACATTGGGGTTGGGCAAACATATCTTGCAGCCATTTCGGTAATCGAGTTAATAACAACATCAAATCAATTTGTTAAACTGTTTTATACATATATCTGGTAACTCAACTGGTTAACAAAACTTTGAACTCACCGGCGTCGTCTGACACACTTGTTTGCATGCTTGTAGGTCGTTAGGTGTTTTGCATTGGAACTTGCTGTCTGGAGTAGCTGGGGTGGTCATGGGTCGACTGGAGGGATTTATGCTATTGATTTCTTGATACTATATATTGGTTTTTAAACTGTTTGACTTTGTTTAACTTTGCTTCCGCTAAATACCTTCGGTTTTCAGTTAAACTTGTTGATGGTATTTTATTAATAATTAAGGATTTTACTTTGAAACTTGTACGCGTTCAATGTAATTAGTGGCTCGTTATTGGTATGTCGCACGCCTAACAGGGACATTCCCTAGGTGGTATTTTGGGGGTGTGACACGGGTAAGAGTTGAGTACGCGACACAAGAATTAAGAGTATTTGGCACATTTCGTACCAGCTTGATAGGCTGCCAAACCCTCATCCACACGTGTGTTAATCAAGTTTGTCAACTCGACCTTAGTTATCGCAATGTGACCATGCCCATGGCCTCATCCGCTCGTGATTCTATATAAGAAAAAGGAAAAGGTTAAGAGTCGAGATAAAGTAGGAGTCAAACCTCACGGTGACTTCTACACACTACTAAGTTTACATCAGACAACAGGGCGGAACCCCTTTCACACTCGTGAAGCCTCACTGGAATTCACATGCACCCCACATTATTATTATGTGTGCATGTTTATCTCAGCTCCTCCCAACTCGTGCTAAAAGGTTCTGTCACACCCCCAAAATCCACACGCGGAGTACCACCGCTGGGAGGCGTGACATTACCAGGATCAAGCCACCAATCATATTGAACATAAGTATATAGTAAAAGTCATTCATCAATACGATAGGTGTTTTCAAACCTAACATAAAACATGTGTGTAGCGGAAGCAATAATGTAAGACCCAACATAAGTTTAAGTACAAAATGTCATAATGTTTAACAACACATTCACGATCCATGTCCACAACGACCGTGCCTCCCGTGCAAGCTCCAAAAGTACCTAAAGTCCTGCAAGGCATGTAACAGAGAGTCAACAACTAGTTGAGCGAGTTCACAGTGGGTTGTTTAGTAATAATGTTCGTTTCATAAATCGTTTGTTTGTTTAGTAACCCATGTATCGTTATTAATTACATCGCGGCCCTCCAGGCATGTGTGCGAAGATTAGTGGGGGTTTCCCATATGTTCTCTAGACTAGTTATATTTGTATCGCGGCCCTCCAGGCATGTTTGCGAAGATTAAAGTATAGTTCGCGGCCATTCCAGGCATGTTTGCGAAGATTGTTCTAGTATAGTTCGCGGCCATTCCAGGCATGTTTGCGAAGATTGTTCTAGTATAGTTCGCGGCCATTCCAGGCATGTTTGCGAAGATTGTTCTAGTATAGTTCGCGGCCATTCCAGGCATGTTTGCGAAGAGAAGTATATATATCACTAGTCTAGTAGTATCTACCATTAACCTTCCTCTCCCGAGGCCTATGGTATGTAATTCCGACACTCCTTAAACATAAATAATCAATCAACCCATTCCCAACCCCGGGAATCCCATGCCTTGGTAAGAGTGTGAACTCACCTTGGTTTGCTCGGTATGCTTAAACTACGTGCTCACAAGAAATCAATCAAATCCTATAGTGCACGTATACTTAATCAGTTCATGTTTGTAATGTTTCACATGTAAATAGCATCACAGTAATATCACAGAGTGTGTTTGACTATCATTATTATGTAACATACAAACAGTTAATTCACATTCATGTAACTCGAGCTTTACATTAGAAGTTTTTCTCAGTTTGTTTAACTCAGTTACTCAACAGTCTTGGTAAAACTTAACGGTGTTAATCAGGATCAGGAAAAGTATACATAATAGAGTTAACACCCTTAATGAAGTCACTGTGTAATAACAGAGTTACATCAACATTAACAGAGTTATCACATATAATAAGCTAAACATACTTGACATGTTTAATACTGTTAGCAATTTATCGTATTTGTAATTTTAACAGATTTAATAAAGCATAACAGAGTTAATAAATTTAACTCAGTTAATAAGCTGACAGAGTTTAACTATCAGGTATCAATAAACCAATAGAATTAATAATTAACTGAGGTTAAATTTAACCATTTAAGAGTAAAGATTAAACTAACAAAATTAACCAACTATTTGCATTATCTAAACTAACCGAGGTTAAATAATTAACAGAATTATTTAACTAATAAGGTAAACTATACAGGCCCTTCGACTAAAACCATTAGTGCCGAAATCACCATGAATGAGTGCCGAAATCCCTTTGGGATTTCGTTAAACATGTGGGCCGAAATCTCCTGGGCCTTAATAAAATCCTCCTTGGGCCAAAGACACTTATTTAACTAATTATTTATTACTGTTTGGGCCGAAAATGATTGGGCCGAAATCACCCATGTGATTTCGTCCAGTTAATATTTGTGGTGGTGATTTCGTTGGCTGTACATCATCTTCATCAACAGTTATGAATCACGAAAAATCCTGGTAATCATTCAGCAGTTACATCGACTATAACAATCACTTGATAAACCCAAATCTAATCATACAATCACTTTATTCATTCAACAATTATCGATATAATCTGAACCACCATCTATGTGTCATGTACAGAGGATCATTCTTCAGTTCAACTATCAAACATATATGTGTATAACATCCAGTTGATTAACATAACATATAACATAATCGAACACTATAGGCATGTAAATCTGTTTACAATCCTGATCAACATGTGTTTCGCATACTTCATGAACACAAGCAACAACATAACGATGTAATCAGATCTGAAACAATTAATTGTGAAAGTCACTAACCGACTCAGAAAAATAAACAAGGAATCTGGCTTCGAATGAGGAGGGGGGCTGCCGTCAGGTTTCAAAACAAACGAGAGAGAGTGTGGTAGGCGTCTAGGGTTTGCCAGTTATCCCCTTTTGTGCGTACAAGTAAAACAAGTTATAAGTTTAGTCGATACTGGGCCCAAAGCCCATTCCTGTTTTCATTGGTCCACTAGTGGACGAAAACACAAGGTGTTTTCACCACTAGGGTGATTTCATTGATGTGGGTGAGGTTGTTTGGCCAGATGTCTTGTGTGAATTATACAACACATAATTTAAAATTTAAGACATACATCAATACACACTTATAAGGCATACCGTATACAACATATAAATCACATTACGATTAACATACTACAAACGTGCACAGTTGTGAAACAAACAAGTCGTGTAACAAACAATCTAAAAAAAAATATTAACGTGCAATAAATGCGAAAATGGAAATCTTGGAAACTCGAGTTGTTACATTATCCCCAACTTGAAAGAAATTTCGTCCCGAAATTTAGCACATGGTTACTGAGGAAGCTAGTTGTGTTGTGTTGTAGTTTACTGGTTTTCCTGGGGTGTCACATCGTCCCCCCGTTGATTTGGGATTTCATCCCGAAATTTTGTAGTAGCTTCAGCCTCAGTAGTAGTTGCATTGTTTTCGAACAACTGGAGATATTTAAGTTCCATTTGGTCTTCTCGTTCCCAGGTAAACTCTGGGCCACGACGGGAGTTCCAACGAACTCGAACAAGAGGTATTCTGGTGTTCTTGAGGACCTTAACATCCCGGTCCGTGATTTCAACTGGTTCATCGACGAAATGCAACCGTTCGTCGATAGTGAGCTCCTTCAAAGGAACTATGAAGGTCTCATCTGACAGACACTTCTTCAGATTCGACACGTGAAAGACGTTGTGAACTGCACTGAGTTCAGCTGGTAAGTTCAGTCTGTAGGCCACTTTGCCTATTTTCTCAATGACTTCAAATGGTCCTACGTATCGTGGATTGAGTTTGCCCCTTTTTCCGAAATGAACAACACCCTTCCAGGGTGAAACTTTGAGTAGTGCTCGATCCCCAACCTGGAACTCGAGTAGTTTCCTGTCTTTATCGGCGTATGCTTTCTGACGGTCACGAGCTGCCGCCATGCGTTGTCGTATTTGAGCAATCTTTTCAGTAGTATCAACTACCATTTCTGGACCTGTGATCTGACTGTCACCCACCTCTGCCCAACAAAGAGGTGATCGGCATTTACGCCCGTACAATGCCTCAAATGGAGCAGCTTTAATGCTGGTGTGGTAACTGTTATTGTACGAAAATTCCACAAGTGGCAGATGCTTTTCCCAGCCCTTGCCAAAGTCCATTACGCACGCCCGAAGCATGTCTTCTAGAGTTTGAATAGTGCGCTCAGACTGCCCATCTGTCTGAGGGTGATAAGCTGTTCTCATGTCTAATCGAGAGCCAAAAGATTTGTGCATTGCTTGCCACAGTTCTGAAGTAAAACGTGCATCACGATCGGAGATAATAGAGGTGGGCACTCTGTGCCTCGAGACAACTTCTTTAAGGTATACGTCTGCTAGAGTGGAGAGCTTATCCGTTTCCTTGATAGCCAAGAAGTGAGCAGACTTTGTGAGTCGATCCACGATCACCCAAAAAGTATCATTTCCGCGCTGAGATCTAGGTAGGCCAGTAACAAAATCCATGGAAATTTGTTCCCATTTCCATTGTGGTATCTCAGGTTGCTGGAGTGGGCCTGATGGTTTCTGATATTCCGCTTTGACTCTCGCACAAGTCAAACACTTGCTAACGTAAGTTGCTATGTGGGCCTTCATGCTAGGCCACCAATATGTAGTTCTGAGGTCGTGGTACATCTTATTCGAACCAGGATGTACTGAGTAGCGAGACTTATGAGCTTCTTCCATTACAAGCTCGCGTAGGTTGCCATAGTGTGGGACCCAAATGCGTCCTGTTACATAGTAGGCGCCGTCTGCCTTTTGTTCTAACCGTTGCCTTGAGCCGCGTAGGGCTTCAGCCCTGACGTTTTCTGGTTTCAATGCTTCTACCTGAGCGTCTCGTATCCGTGAAGGAAGACTAGACTAAATAGTGAGTTGCAATGCTCGTACACGCCTAGGTGTAGTATCCTTTCGACTGAGGGCGTCGGCCACCACATTGGCTTTGCCCGGATGGTACTTTATAGCACATTCGTAATCGTTCAGTAGCTCGACCCATCGATGCTAACGCATGTTCAATTCTTTCTGCTTGAAGATATGCTCAAGACTCCTGTGATCGGTGTAGATGGTGCACTTGGTGCCATACAGATAATGTCGCCATATCTTGAGCGCAAAAACAACAGCTCCTAGCTCTAAATCGTGCGTAGTGTAATTCCGTTCATGAATCTTAAGTTGGCATGAAGCATAAGCAATAACTTTATTCCGTTGCATCAACACACATCCAAGACCTTGGATAGATGCGTCGCAGTAGACTACAAAATTGTCTGTGCCTTCAGGCAATGAGAGGATAGGTGCGCTACAGAGTCTATCCTTTAAGTGCTGAAACGCTGTTTCCTGTGTATTACCCCAACGGTAAGCAACACTTTTCTGTGTCAGTAATGTGAGCGGCTGTGTAATCTTTGAGAAGTCTCTGATGAACCGTCTGTAATAACCCGCCAAACCCAAGAATTGACGTATTTCGGTTGGTGTGCTAGGTGCAGGCCAGTTCTTGATCGAATCTACCTTGGATGGATCGACATGAATCCCATCCTTGTTTACCACGTGGCCTAGAAAGTGGACTTCACGAAGCCAGAAGTCGCATTTTGAAAACTTAGCGTACAGCTGTTCCGTTCGAAGGAGTTCCAGAATAAGTCGTAAATGCTGCTCATGTTCCTCCCGATTCTTCGAATAAATCAGGATGTCGTCAATGGAAACAATAACAAACTTGCCAAGATAAGGTTTGCACACCCTGTTCACAAGGTCCATGAAAACTGCAGGCGCGTTCGTTAGCCCGAATGGCATGACCAAATATTCGTAGTGACCGTAGCGTGTTCTGAATGCTGTTTTGGAGACGTCCTCATCCCGGACTCTCAGTTGATGATAGCCTGACCTCAGGTCAATCTTCGAGTAATAGCTCGACCTTTGCAACTGGTCGAATAAGTCGTCGATGCGTGGAAGAGGATAGCGATTCTTCACGGTCACTTTGTTCAGTTCTCGGTAATCTATGCACATACGAAAAGTACCGTCTTTCTTCTTCACAAAATATACTGGAGCTCCCCAGAGCGAAGAGCTAGGACGTATGAAACCCTTTTCCAAGAGTTCTTGCAATTGCTTAGACAGTTCTTCCAGTTCATTTGGAGCTAAGCGATAAGGTGCTCGAGCTATGGGTGCTGCTCCTGGAGCTTGTCACCATGAATTACCAAAGGTTCTTAACCAGCACGAGTAATGCGGACGATCTTTTCTTTGCAAAGAATCTCTGCTCGATGTTGAGGTAGCCAATCCATACCAATAACGATGTCGAAACCATTACAACGTTGGGGTCATTCCTAGCATCATCCTGACCAATCACGAACCCTTGACCCCTGGCACCATTGTCGTTGTTATTACCCCCGTTGTTGTTCCCGTTGCCCTGATTGTTGTTGTCGTTATTCTGGTTCTGGTTCAACTGTGGGCAGTGTCTCTTGAAGTGACCTTCAGCACCACACTGATAACATCCCTTGTTACCCTGCTGTTGCTGCTGATTCTATAGATCTTGTGGCTGTTGTTGTCGGTTATGGGTTGCAGGACGTGAGCTTCTACCATCTTTGGCTCCATGACCAAGCTTGTTGCATCAATGACAATGATTTCCGTTGCACTGCCCGCTGTGGTGCAATTTACATCGTTTGCACTTAGGGTGGTTTCCCCTGTATCCACCCTGCCCTTGACTACCAAAAGGTTGCTGACCAGGACTTTGGTTGTCATCAATCCTTTGCTGCTGTGCCTGGGACTGAACTGAAGTCGAACCCTTGCTAGAGGTTCCATCCCATTTTAGTTTGTTGTTACTGGGAGCAGAAGTAGTAGCACCAATATGTTTAGGCAGCTTGTTCTGTTCCACTGCCTGATCTGTGGGGCGATGAGCAAGATGAGTAACATCTTGAATAGTAGCAAGATTAGCAGTCATCACATGGCTTTGAATTTCTGGTACTAAGCCTTTGAGGTACAGCTCAATGCTCTTGATGAGAGGATCCACCATAGTTGGACACAAAATTGCCAGTTTGTTGGATCGTTTCGTGTACGCTTCTATCTCTGACCCCGTCATCTTCATGTTAAAGGACTCCACTTCCAGCTTGTGGATGGCATCAAAACTACTGTATTCACGTTTGATCAGTTCCTTAGAATCATTCCATGGGGTGGCATTAGCAGCCGCCAGCCCCAGCATCTGAACTTGCGCGTTCCACCAAGTTAACGCAGTGCCTTCGAGAGTATCAGTGGCATATTTCACCTTACGAGCCTCGGTTATTCACACACTCGAAGACCGATTCGAGTTCCTCGAACTAATGGAGGAGTCCAACAGCTCCTTCAGTGTCGCTGAAAGTAGTAGGACGACAGTCCATAAAAGTCTTGTATGTGCATACAGGTGGCTGAGCGCGTTGACTTGTCGTGTGCATTAGAGTAATCAAAATTAAGCACAAGTGTTGAGTTACGATAGTAGGATCTAAAGATCCTAGAGAAAGTGGTGATGGCAGGTTACACCTCCTGCCTGGGCAGCTGCGAGTGCTGCAGTAACTTGTTCAGTGATCGAAGCCGCCAACTGGGCTTGAGTTAGGTTAACGCGTCCACTCATGATCTTGACATCAAGGAGAACATGTGGATGAGAGGTTCGCGAATAGTGCGAAGAGAGTGAGCACACAAGTATTCTCAAGCAATAACATATAGTAGGCTCTGTAATCTGAGCATACCACGAGCAAAGTTCTATGTAATTCTAGCAAGTAGGTAAAGTAACATGAATAATAGTACCTATGATGTTGAGCCTTGCACGTGGAGCGAAGCGTCGTTGTGGATCGTTGAGAGCATTGTTCTGGTTATAGTCTGGTTTTAACAAAATCGTTTTCCCATTAATAAAACCGAGTTCTCTATAACCAATGGCTCTGATACCAATCTGTCACACCCCCAAAATCCACACGCGGAGTACCACCGCTGGGAGGCGTGACATTACCAGGATCAAGCCACCAATCATATTGAACATAAGTATATAGTAAAAGTCATTCATCAATACGATAGGTGTTTTCAAACCTAACATAAAACATGTGTGTAGCGGAAGCAATAATGTAAGACCCAACATAAGTTTAAGTACAAAATGTCATAATGTTTAACAACACATTCACGATCCATGTCCACAACGACCGTGCCTCCCATGCAAGCTCCAAAAGTACCTAAAGTCCTGCAAGGCATGTAACAGAGAGTCAACAACTAGTTGAGCGAGTTCACAGTGGGTTGTTTAGTAATAATGTTCGTTTCATAAATCGTTTGTTTGTTTAGTAACCCATGTATCGTTATTAATTACATCGCGGCCCTCCAGGCATGTGTGCGAAGATTAGTGGGGGTTTCCCATATGTTCTCTAGACTAGTTATATTTGTATCGCGGCCCTCCAGGCATGTTTGCGAAGATTAAAGTATAGTTCGCGGCCATTCCAGGCATGTTTGCGAAGATTGTTCTAGTATAGTTCGCGGCCATTCCAGGCATGTTTGCGAAGATTGTTCTAGTATAGTTCGCGGCCATTCCAGGCATGTTTGCGAAGAGAAGTATATGTATCACTAGTCTAGTAGTATCTACCATTAACCTTCCTCTCCCGAGGCCTATGGTATGTAATTCCGACACTCCTTAAACATAAATAATCAATCAACCCATTCCCAACCCCGGGAATCCCATGCCTTGGTAAGAGTGTGAACTCACCTTGGTTTGCTCGGTATGCTTAAACTACGTGCTCACAAGAAATCAATCAAATCCTATAGTGCACGTATACTTAATCAGTTCATGTTTGTAATGTTTCACATGTAAATAGCATCACAGTAATATCACAGAGTGTGTTTGACTATCATTATTATGTAACATACAAACAGTTAATTCACATTCATGTAACTCGAGCTTTACATTAGAAGTTTTTCTCAGTTTGTTTAACTCAGTTACTCAACAGTCTTGGTAAAACTTAACGGTGTTAATCAGGATCAGGAAAAGTATACATAATAGAGTTAACACCCTTAATGAAGTCACTGTGTAATAACAGAGTTACATCAACATTAACAGAGTTATCACATATAATAAGCTAAACATACTTGACATGTTTAATACTGTTAGCAATTTATCGTATTTGTAATTTTAACAGATTTAATAAAGCATAACAGAGTTAATAAATTTAACTCAGTTAATAAGCTGACAGAGTTTAACTATCAGGTATCAATAAACCAACAGAATTAATAATTAACTGAGGTTAAATTTAACCATTTAAGAGTAAAGATTAAACTAACAAAATTAACCAACTATTTGCATTATCTAAACTAACCGAGGTTAAATAATTAACAGAATTATTTAACTAATAAGGTAAACTATACAGGCCCTTCGACTAAAACCATTAGTGCCGAAATCACCATGAATGAGTGCCGAAATCCCTTTGGGATTTCGTTAAACATGTGGGCCGAAATCTCCTGGGCCTTAATAAAATCCTCCTTGGGCCAAAGACACTTATTTAACTAATTATTTATTACTGTTTGGGCCGAAAATGATTGGGCCGAAATCACCCATGTGATTTCGTCCAGTTAATATTTGTGGTGGTGATTTCGTTGGCTGTACATCATCTTCATCAACAGTTATGAATCACGAAAAATCCTGGTAATCATTCAGCAGTTACATCGACTATAACAATCACTTGATAAACCCAAATCTAATCATACAATCACTTTATTCATTCAACAATTATCGATATAATCTGAACCACCATCTATGTGTCATGTACAGAGGATCATTCTTCAGTTCAACTATCAAACATATATGCGTATAACATCCAGTTGATTAACATAACATATAACATAATCGAACACTATAGGCATATAAATCTGTTTACAATCCTGATCAACATGTGTTTCGCATACTTCATGAACACAAGCAACAACATAACGATGTAATCAGATCTGAAACAATTAATTTGAAAGTCACTAACCGACTCAGAAAAATAAACAAGGAATCTGGCTTCGAATGAGGAGGGGGGCTGCCGTCAGGTTTCAAAACAAACGAGAGAGAGTGTGGTAGGCGTCTAGGGTTTGCCAGTTATCCCCTTTTGTGCGTACAAGTAAAACAAGTTATAAGTTTAGTCGATACTGGGCCCAAAGCCCATTCCTGTTTTCATTGGTCCACTAGTGGACGAAAACACAAGGTGTTTTCACCACTAGGGTGATTTCATTGATGTGGGTGAGGTTGTTTGGCCAGATGTCTTGTGTAAATTATACAACACATAATTTAAAATTTAAGACATACATCAATACACACTTATAAGGCATACCGTATACAACATATAAATCACATTACGATTAACATACTACAAACGTGCACAGTTGTGAAAAAAACAAGTCGTGTAACAAACAATCTAAAAAAAAAATTAACGTGCAATAAATGCGAAAATGGAAATCTTGGAAACTCGAGTTGTTACAGGTTCCACAAATTCGAATAGCAAAACCAAAGACTTCACAAAACATAAATCAGGAAAGTCTAGGGGAAGGTCGCATTGTGACTCTATCAACCATATAACATAGGCAAGTAGCACATAAATTCAGTCTGTAGTGATAAGGGTGCAATCACATGCAACATCATACATAAGTGTACACTAGATATGCTACGCAATAAGTAAACACGAGACGAACCTTGCAATCTGGAGCTGAGTGTCATGGTCGATTTCGAAGCTGTTCGGTTATAGTCTGGTTTTATAAAAACGTTTTAAAACCCCACTATAACCAGTGGCTCTGATACCAAACTGTCACACCTCCAAAACACCACTTGCGAAAACCTTGCTAGGCGTGTGACGTACCAAGATTTAGCCACCAATCACATTGAACTAATATCAAGATTGAAATAAAGTTTCCATTTATTAAGGTAAGGCATTCATCACATAATCCAAGTTTAACATGTTCAGCGGAAGCAGTTAATAAAACATTGTTTAAAAATTTCAAAATCAAATGTATTGTGAAATCAGAAAACAAGTCATGCATATCCAAGAAGTGCAACCCATGACCACTCCAGCCATCCAGATAGCAAGTTCCTTATCCACAGTACCTAACGACCTGCGAGCATGCAACAAGTGTATCAGACAACGCTGGTGAGTTCATAGTTTTACCAAAACGTTGGTTACCAAGTGTTACGTTCAGTTCATTGATAATAATGTTGATAATAACTCGAGTACCGTACAAGATGGCCCCAGATTATTTTTGCCCTTTCCCCAATGCCCCTATCTAAGCATTGGTCATGACTGGGTCATTAGTTCACACCCGTCCTCTCAGGTACAGGGTGAGGGTGCCAAACCTAAATAGCGCTATCAACTAATGCCCCGTTACCTCTCAAGTAACAAACAAGATGGGACTTAATGGTGATAGGAATTGAGTGTATTATCCAACATTCCAGTTTTTACCCAAATGACTTATTCCTCTCAGGAATACCCAATGATTGTCCCACCCACCGGGATGCATGCTCAAGAGGAATGAACTCACCTTTGATTTGCTCGGTATGTTAAGTTACCCGTCCAAGTTGGTCAACCCAAACCCTACCGTGGTTTCCAATCAACATCAGTTTCACAATCAAACAAGTCACTTATTTCACACAGTTTTCATTTATCACATCGTCATCTCATATTGCATATCAAGTACTCAGTTATCAGGATAACATTTAACAGATGGATTGACTACCCACACGAGTCAAGTCAAGACCCTTACATCTAGTTAACATTACTATCATGCCATAAATAGAATATCACAATCCAAGTGTACAATACATAAACATCGAAATCTGATTCATGGTTCACTGTTCTGACCATTTATCCCTATGGCTAAGAATCCTTCTCGACGAAGGTCCATTCTTCGCTGGGAATGATGACGACGAAGGTTCCATATTTCGCCGAGAATGATAACGACGAAGGTTCCATAGTTCTCCGAACACCTCGTCAAAACAGGCCGGATGATCAAATCACAACATGAATATAACCGTATACAAATCATCAAAACCCCTCATCATGCAACTTCTAAATTTACAATATCATTATTGAACCCTAATTCACATAACATCACAACATCAGTATTTCATCGATTAATAACGTTAGACACTAACCGATATGCAAGATAACCCGAGGAGACTTGAGGACAAGAGAGATGTGCTCGAATGATGGAGAGCTTCGAAGGAACCAAAACTGCCGTCGAACAGGAAGGAGAGGGAGAACTTTAGGATTTTATGTTTTGCAGTTACATCATACGAACTATTATGCGCACCCAAAATAAAGATCAGGCCACTCTGGGCCTCAATGATCTGGGCCAAGGGCCACTTTTTGGCGAACAATAACCTTCGACGAAGCATCATGCTTCGTCACAACTGTTGATGGCGAATATCTACCTTCGCCAAGGAAGGTTCGTGACGAAGAAGAGTCATTCTTCGTCATCCATGTTGATGACGAAGACCCATTCCACAATAACCATTAAACATTTCAACATCAAGATTCTTTAATCAATCAAATGAAGTACACATAACACTACGTAAAACAAATTGTAAAAACAAGATTCTGACACAAGTGATGCGTAGGGGAAAGACCTCGAAATCTCGGGTTTTCACAAACGGTATCCATCATGTCTGATAGGGATACCCGGTTTACTTTGAATTTTTGGCGCGATTTCCAAGAACAAATAGGAACAAAAGTGTTTATTAGCACTGCGTACCATCCTCAAACGGATGGACAGGGCGAAAGAACAATACATATGTTGGAGGATATGCTACGGGCATGTATTATCGACTTCGGAGGAAGTTGGGATGTTTATCTACCGCTGGTCGAATTTTCATATAATAACAGTTACCATGCAAGCATTGGTATGGCTCCGTACGAGATGTTTTACGGTAGAAAATGTCGAACCCCGGTGTGTTGGGATGAGGTTGGCCCACGTGAACTTGCACATACGGATATAGTTCTAATCACGAATGAGAAAATTGACTTGGTCCGGGCCCATTTGAAAGCGGCTCAGGATCGACAAAAATTGTACGCAGACAAAAGAAGGAGACCGATTGAGTTTTAGGTTGGCGATAAAGTTATGCTTAAGGTATCTCCATGGAAGGGGATTATCCGGTTCAGGAAAAGAGGAAAATTAAGCCCGAGATTTATTGGGCCGTTCAAAATCGTCGAACGAGTTGGTAAGGTAGCATACTGACTCGAACTGCCGGAAGAGCTCAGTGGGATACATAGTATCTTCCATGTATCACATCTCTGGAAATGTCTAGCCAACAAAACATCTTATATCCACTACGACGACATTGAGGTGGATAATAGTCTCAACTACACAGTGAAGCCGATTGCGATTTTAGATCGTAAAGTAAAAAGCTTGAGGAACAGGAAATAGACCAAGTGAAGGTCAAATAGGAGCATAGAAAAGGTTCGGATACTACATGGGAGTCCGAAGAGGAGATGAGACGTCTCTACCCTACGCTTTTTGGTACGTATTCCGGTTTCAAGGACGAAACCCCTTTTAAGGGGGGTGGACTTGTAACACGCCGAAAATATAAATTTGAGATTTTAAATTTTAAATTTAAAGTGGCAATAAACGAAATAAACTAACTAGGAATAAAATAACCTAGTTAGTTAACTATCTTGTAGTAACATGGGAGTTTGAATAAAAACATCTAAAAAATAAAGAACTAGTGGTTGAGGGGCCAAAGATGTTAAAGATCAAACTAGTTTTAATAAAAACAAAAAAAATTAAAATCCAAACACACATTTTTATGTGTCTGGATCGATCAAGAACACAGGGGGCGACCAAACTCACCCTCAAACCCTAGTTTCAACCATTTGATCAAATTGAAGGCTCTAATCTGTTCCAAATAGATTTCCAAGCATAAATTAGTGATCATCTCAGTGAAGTGATCATAAGGTATGCCAAAATTTCATCGTTTAGTTTCATCTCAAATTCTTGATAATTTGTGAAATCGAAATTGGAGCTTGATTATGTGATGTTTAGATGAAGTTTGTAATGAAAACACGTCTAGGAGTGAATCCTAGTTGATAACTTGCTGAAATTATGTTCAAACTATGAAATTCATGATAATCCATTTATAGGTTAAATGGGTTTTGTAGAAATAGGATGAACACAAAGATTATGACTATCAAAAGTGGTGTTACTTGATTTCTACAAGATGATTCTGATAATAGTATGCATGCTTGACATAATGGAATTGAAATGTATGATTATGTTTGGCAAAAATAACAAGTTATGAACTTGATTATAAATATGTAAAATTATGCCCTTAAGGTGTTTGTTAAAACCCTTAATAGAAAGTTAACATAGTGAAAATTTGGGATAAAACGCATGTTTGAACTATACGGCAAATTATTTGTGATATGTTATGAAAGGAGTTCTAAACAATATTTGGTTGAACTCTATAGGTAAGGAATCTGGATCGTCAAGTGGACAAGCCGGTGGAGACACGCGTTTGAAAGGAGCGCTTTAAAGGTACGTAACTATTAGTTCCGTTACTTAGTACAAAGAATGTTTAGTATATCTTGTAAATATTGTTGTAGTGTGATAAGGATGTTTGATGTATCATTGAAGTGACGAAGTTCACTCGATAGATCAAACGGGTTGAATTGAATAACTTGTGTATGTATGGTAAGCCATTGAAGTGACAAAGTTCACTCAGCAAACCAAACGGACTTGAAATGAATGGTTAAGACATAATTGAAAAAAGCGATATGAATTGAAAAGAGCGGTTAGAACCGTTCGGCATATCCTAGAAATGGGTCAAAATAATGGTTGGAATAAATCTTAGTTGTCATCAAAGTGAAGGTTTTCACTTGACAACTAAATGGGTCAAAACTATGCTTTTAAAACGACAATGTATGTAGAGACTTGAATGTCATATATTATGCTAGTGACAGAAGATGATATGCTAAGGGATTGGATACACCAAGTCGATTTTTATGAACCCGTGATATCGGGTCAAACGGTTAGTAATCACTTGCAAAAGTTGTATAAAGCGGCATGCTTGAAATATGGAAAAACGAGCATGAAATTCTATTGTGAGCGTAAAACCATGTAATGGTAATGATACGCCAAAGTTTACAAGCCCGGGGAATGGGTAATTAAGTCTAGTATTCCATAAAATTGAATGATGAAAAATATGCACACATAACAAACGGGCCGGATAATCGAAACAATGATTTGTGAACTATTCATCTATAAACCAGGTTTCGTTGTGTGAAATTTGAATGATTAGATCCGTATTTTTATTACAGACACTTAGGAAAAAAAATCACGTAAATCGGACAAACTGATAAAAAGTTATGAAGGTTTTCGTATTAAAAATGTAAAACAAGCAAAACCTGCAGGCAGACCGTAAGCTATGGTTCTGGACCGTAGCCTACGATTCAGAAGTTCTAGTTGAAGTATTAAAGAGAACCGTAAGCTATAGTCTGAGAACCGTAGCCTACGGTCGAAATTTTTATAAAAATTTTGATTTTGTTTATTTGATGGTTTTGAGCTTTCGGGTCCGTTTAGACGAGTTCTAAGGTCTCATATACTAACGTTTATGATAAATTTACAATGTAGGTGTGTTTGAACTTAGGATGGGTGAAGATCAAGCGATGAACATGAACCGAACACACGTTGAATGAAGCTCCCGCGTTAAATCTTGTTTTGTTTTGATAAAAAGGAATTATGTAAACACTTAGCACTATATTTTGAATACTTTAAACATGTATAAATGTTAATTTGGCAAAGTTTTTGTAAAGTCACATTTTTAGTATAAAATGTGTATTTTAATGTTAAAATCGTGTTATTTAAAGATGGGTCTTACATTTAAACCCCCAAGATCAGGAGTTAATTATACCGTATCAACCAACTTCAATGACTTCTCAGTCGAAGTTCACACCGAGGATCTCGAATGCCCCACTCCCATCAAAGCTTAAAATGCCACTAACGTTAAAATACTATGATGGAATGTCCGACCCAGACGACCATATGTTTGCATTCGCCGGAGCTGCAAAAGTCGAACAGTGGCCCATGCCAGCATGGTGCCACATGTTTGCTCAGACGCTCACTGGTTCGGCGCGAGTATGGTTTGACGGATTGCCAGAACGATCGATCAACCGTTTCGAAGATTTCCAACGAATGTTCCTGCAAAATTTCTGCCAGCAACGACGTTGCTCAAAGGACATCACCAAAGTTCACCACATAAAGCGTCGTGATGGTGAATCGGTGGAAGATTTCCTTGATCGTTTCAATAGGGAGAGTATGCGGATCAGTGGAGTGGTCGATCAGCTACACGTCACCGGGTTCTATCACGGAGTACGCAACAACCAACTCGTAGAAATGCTCCACGAAGATCTACTAAAAACCATGGAAGTGCTTATAGAACGAGCCCGAGCCTTTGTCCGTGGAAAGAGTGCCTGCGGGCAACCGAACGAGACAGTAGCCAAAAATGGAAAAGCTCGAACCTCATCGTGGAGATGGAACGTGTCACCTCCAAAAGAGAGAAACAATAGCTGGAATCGGAACCGGAGTCCATACCAAAAGTCTGATCGGAGCAATTTTCAAACGGAACATGTACGGTTTAACACCTTCTCCGAATTATCAAAGTCACCGAGCAAGATCCTTAGTACCGAAGCTACACGGTTCCCTGTTCCTCCAAAGTAGCGCCCCACGTCGGAAAAACATTACAAAAAATAATATGAGTATCATGGGGACAAAGGGCACACAACTGACGAATGTTGGGCATTAAAACAGGAAATCGAGAAAGTCGTACGCTTCGGTAAACTCTCTCACCTCATAAAAGAAGTAAAAGATGGTAAGAAACCAGCAGTCGTAGCTGATAACCCAAACACCAAAGCTGGTATTAACATGATTCGAGCTACCGAACCTAGAGGAGTCAAGCGATCAAGTCAGCACATCGCAATTTGGATGCATCAGCCAACGCATTTTCTAGCGATCGATCCTGACGATGGCCGCGATGGTCCAATTACAATCTCTACTATAATCGTCGGACACCTCGTCCGGTGAATATACGTCGATGGAGGAAGCGCTTTCGAGATAGTGTATATGCAATGCTTTCAGCAATTAGCTCCACAGACAAAGAAAAAGCTCATTGAAGTATCGACTACGTTGATAAGTTTTTCAGGGGAAGTTGTCCATCCAATCAGGCAAATTACTCTCCCAACTACATTTAAAGATAACAGTAGAAGTCGAACTGTTCAACTCACGTTCCTGGTTGTCGGCTCCAATTCCGCACACAATGTGATACTTGGAAGAACAGGAATGCGAGCTCTCGAAACTATCAGTTCCACAATACAAGGAGCCATAAAATTTCCTACCGAATCTAGGGTCGCCACCATTCTTTCCGAATCTACTTCATTTGTAGCAGAAGTCAGGCATGCAGCGGAAACAAGCACACAAAAATCGGACGTCCCCACGCAGCTATTGGCAATTAATCCGGAATTCCCGGAGCAGCAAGTAGCGATCGGAGCTCAGCTTCCGAAACGAACAAAGAAGCTCCTTTGGAACTTGCTCACCAGTTCGATTGACGTATTCGCCTGGCAGCATTCAGACATGCAATGATCCCTGATCTATGGCACAACATCGGCTGAACGTAAAGGAGTCAATTAAGCCAATAGCACAAAGAAGAAGGCACATGGCCCTGGACCGTGCCAAGTTAATTGCAAACGACGTAAAAAGTCTCCTAGACACCGGAATTATCCAAGAAGTCCAGTACTAGACCTGGGTTATTAACCCAGTCATGGTCCGAAAGAAGGATAACTCATGGAGAATGTGCATCGACTACACGGACCTGAACAATGCATGTCCAAAGGATTGTTTTTCGTTACCCGAGATCAATGAAAAAATTGACTCTGTCGCCACATTCAGACTGAAGTGTTTTCTAGACGCCTACAAAGGATATCACCAAATACTGATGGCAGTCGAAGATGAAGACAAAACAGCCTTCATTATAAATGAAGGGATATACAGCTTTACAAAAATGACTTTCTGGCTGAAGAACGTCGGAGCAACATATGAACGCCTGATGAACAAAACTTTTAAAGACAAGATCGATCGAAACTTGGAAGTGTATGTTGATGATATTGTGATCAAGAGTAGCAATGAAGAAATCATGCTCAAAGACATCCTCAAAACGTTCACCAGACTCCGAAGTATAAACATGAAGTTGAATCCAAAGAGTTGTACATTCGGAGTTGAAGAAGGAAAATTCCTGGGAGTGATGGTAGGATCACATGGCCTATGCGCCAACCATGACAAAGTAGAAGCCGTTCTTACCATGAAGCCTTCATCTTCGATTAAGGAGATCCAGTCCTTAAACGGATGGCTTGCAGTCCTTCACCGGTTTCTATCCAAGGCAGCAGACAAATCCCTACCATTCATGGATGTTCTCCGAAAAAGCTTTAAATCAGAATTTAAGTGGTCGAACGAAGCGACCCGTGCTTTTGAAGAATTGAAGGTCTACTTGAGGACCCTGCCAACCCTCACCATTCTAGAAGAAGATGAAGTTTTGATGGTTTACCTAGCCACGTCGCACTGCGCGATCAGCGCGGTTCTGGTTGCCCGCCGAACTGGCTCCCAAATTCCTATTTACTATGTCAGCCGAACGCTGAAGGATTATGAAACAAGGTATCCGAATTTGGAAAACCTCGCTTTGGCACTAGTGCATGCCTCACGAAGACTCCGACGATATTTTCAAGCCCATCCAATCGAGATCCGAACCGACTAGAGAATTCAACAAGTTTTACGAAGGCCCAAGGTATCTAGTCGGATGGCAAAATGGGCTATTAAACTGGGTGCCTTCGATATCACATTCCAAACCAAAGATCCATTAAAGGGACAGGTGATAGCAGATTTTTTAGTAGAAATATCGGAGGATAATGAAGCAGCTATAAGTTCGGAACAAGCTCCGAGAAAGCCATGGTCATTATATACAGATGGAGCATCAAGCGCTGAAGGCGCGGGAACTGGATTAATACTGACCAATCCGGATGGGATAGATATGATGTACGCACTACGCTTAGAATTTAAAAGCTCCAACAACGAGGCCGAATACGAGGCATTACTGGACGGGCTCCGTCTAGCAGCAAAAGTCGGAGCAAAAGATGTAGTGGCACACGTTGATTCATTGCTAGTCGCAAACCAAGTAAATGGAGAATATGGAGCAAGAGAACCCAACATGAGAGATTATTTGGAACAGGTGAAGCAAGTTATAAGAACGTTCGACTCGTGAAAGATCGAGCATGTCCCTCGAAGCAAAAACAAGAAATCTGATGCATTGAACAAGCTAGCATCTGTGTCGTTCAGTCACCTAGCGAAAGAGGTGCGGGTCGAAGTTCTATCTACACCATCCATCTCCGTTTTACAAGTCCTGCAAATAGAAACTACGGTCTAAACATGGATGACTCCGATTGTAAATTTCCTGGTTCATAACGTCCTGCCAGTTGACAAGGCCGAAGCTCGAAAAGTACAATTTAACTCACTCCAATACCAGATACAGGACGGCGGCTTGTATCGAAAAACCTTCTTGGGTCCGCTCCTAAAATGCCTCGATCCCGAACAAGCCAGCTACATTGTGAGGAATTTCATTATGGAATGTGCGGCATCCATGTCGGACCAAAAAATGATCGTGATAAAGAAAAAGAATGCAGGATATTATTGGCTGGGAATGCATGAAAGTGCAGTAAAGGAGCTCCAACAATGTGACGAGTGTCAGAAGCATGCGCCTGTGAGCCTTCGGGCAAAATATGAAATGAGTCCGGTAACCGTAGCATGGCCATTCCAGAGGTGGGGCGTCGACATCGTCGGACCCTTCCCACGATCAAGCGGAAGCGCGCAATACTTGCTGGTTGCGGTAGATTACATTACCAAATGTGTGGAAGCAATACTTGATGGTGTGAAAACCTGAAAATCAACCAGTCTTCTCTTCTGTCGCCCACCATCAAGGGAACGGGCAAGTGGAGCAAATAAATCACCGGATCGTAGATGGAATCAAGCGAATAATTGGAACTGAGGGGAAAGGTTGGGTGGATGAACTGCCAAACGTATTGTGGGCTCATTGAACTATACGTAAAACAAGCAACGGAGAAACCCCGTTCTGTCTTACGTACGGCACCGAAGCAGTGATAACAGCCGAAATAGGACTCCCAAATCAAAGAATCAAAAACTGGGAAGAAAACGAGCAGGAGCTCCGATCCAATCTCGATATGCTGGAAGAGCGACAGAATGTGGCACCAATAAAAGAGGCCCAATACAAGAAAAAAATTGAAAAATTTTACAATGCTTGTGCCAAACTTTATAAGTTAAAAATCGGAGACTACTTGCTCCAAAGCAACGAAGCAAGCCGAGCCGAACCGTCCGGAAAGCTAACACCAAAGTGGGAAGGCCTGTACCGGGTCAAAGAGGCTAGTGAAGGATTGTATGTGCTGGAAAAGATAGACAGCACTCCAGTCCCAAGAATGTGGAATGGGATACATTTAAAAAAATGTTTCACGTAATGAAGCATTAGTCGTCGCACCAAAAGATCGTTTGTTTATTTCCATCACATTTGTGTAAAACCGGAGGGTAATGCCCCGGACGTATTTTGAATTTCCTTAAAAACCGAGAGGGTATACCGCGGCAAGTATGTTTTTGATGTTTGACAGTTCAATAAAACGATCTATACTTTGATTGGTGCGAAAATAGTCTGTTAACTCATAATAAATTGCCAAAAAGAGCTCAAACATTAATGTGCACGAACTGGCCATGACCCATGCCTCGCGCCGATCGAGAAGGTTTAATTAGTTGAAAACAAAAAAAACTATTAAGTATAATGGTTTGATATGAACCTAAAACAGACCTGCAATGCTTGATCAACATTAGCAGAATTCAAAAACAATCCGGCCAAAAAGCACATAAATGCGGCACAGATCGAACACAACAAGTGTCCAAATATATTACTAATGTCTATTAAAAGTCTGGCTCGGACGCGGGCTAAGATAAATTATATAAACACTACTTAGTAATTGTATTAATGCAAGCACGGTGAAAAAGTGTAAATTGTCACCAACACAAAGTTGTACATTACATATTCGGAATATAAAAAACTAAAAGTAAAAGCATGAACAATCTTCTTCAATCGTCTTTCACGATTGGCAGCCGACTCTTTTCCTGGATGACTGACAACGGTTCGTTCACCAGATCCGAAACCTTGTGAAGGACGGATATGTGAAAGTTGTCAAAGGCCACAATGGCAGCATCAAGAGCATCTTTAGCTCCCTCATCATAGCCTGGAACTTCAGTAACCGGTTTGTCCGAAGCTTTTGCCACTTGAAAGCCCTGTTTGATCCCATCATTAACACCAACAGCGTTCATACAATTAACCAGATCTGCAACAACCTTCTCCAACTCCGGGCTTTGGTGCACCAGCTTGGCAACCCATGCTACACATTCGGTCAAAAACCACTGCTTGGTGAGAAGGAGCTCCGAAATAAGATTGTATGCCACAGTTACTTCATCCTCATAACAATGTATCGCTTCCATTGTACGAGCAAGAACTGCCCGGTGAGACTCGACGATCCTATCACGGGATCTCTCCAACTCTTCTTTATCTAAGAACAAAGAAGAAAGAGCGAAAATATGTCAAAGAAATAAAAATAACTTCAGATTTTAGGAAATAAGTATAAAAAGATACCATTTTCTAAGCGAACATGATCGGCATACAATTGGTCGTACGCAGCTTACATCTCCTACTGCTCCGACCTCTTCCTTCCCTCGATCTCTTCCAACCTCTTCTCCATATCTTCTAGCTTCAGGTTTGAAGTCCTCAGGTCTTGAATGGCTTTATCCCTAGCTTCAAAGGCGGCCGCAGAAGAGGCCTGAGATGCCTTGTTTATCTCTTTTGTCTCCAAAACCTGCTCCTTCAAACGATCCACATTGGTTTGAAGCATGGCAATCTCCTTCTTAACCCATGACCTAATGTTATCTTCATTTTTCAAGGAAACAACCTCCCACTCATACCTACGGCAGTTTAACTCAACTTCAACCCACCGCTTGTACGTTTCCACCACCAATGAATTAGATTGCGCTTGATTTAACATCAAAGCATTTACGAGCTCTGGACCACTCATCCTCCGGTAGTGAAAATGCTCAGTAGGGGTGCCAATATGAAACAAAGACATTTTTGCTGACAAAGAGTCCACGATCCTATCCTTGTTTGCCAAAGACCAGTCAGGCACATACTTCTCCAACGCCTCTGCCGAATCCATATCCACTTCATCGTCGGAACCTAACTCTCGACAAACAAGTACAACCTTAGTTTCATACCAAAGAGGCGATGAAGAGGCACTGTCCCCTCCATCAAACAGTTGCCGGCTGGGTCGGAAAATATTGGAGTTAACTCTGGTAGGAGGCTTACCCGATGGTGAAGGTCTTGTCTTCTTGCCAGTTGGAGGGTCGAGCATATCAACATCCGTGACCAGACGAGTTTCAGCACTACCGAAGGATAGAGGACTGGGATGAGAAGCATATGGGTGATCCCTTGGAATCTCGCCCCCGTTAAGATGAGCATATAAGTTGTCTAGCAAAGCCCCGGATGCAGAAAACTCCGTAGCATGATCCACTTCTTCTTCTAACACAACCACTTTATTAACAGACTTGGGTTTTTTGGCACTTTAGGGTTTGAGTCCGACTTCGATGATTGATTGAGATGGAGTTTCAAACTCCTCTGCAGTTCAACAGCAGCATCACCACCCTCACCTACCAGGTCTTCATCCTCAATAGACAAATGCTCCGAACCGTAGAGAATAACCTTCGAACCCTCCGCATGAGAACCCTGAGCACCACTTGAACCAGCTACCTTCCCCTTATCACCAGCAAGTGTTTGCTCTGGTGGAGCCGAACCTGAACCACCTTGAACATCAGCGGCAACAGGGTCCAGAACTCGATACAATTTTTTATTAACTTGCTCCAAATATGGACGATCGCCTTCCTTGGTCTTCGTCGCTCGAATGTCAAGCTCACTGGAGTCAAAAGACTTCAACCGTAGGGCATCTTTTAAACCCATGACTGCATAAAAGAATATGTTATCATTAAAATTAAAAAAAATTAAAAAGGCTTTTTTCTCTTTACCACGCGATAGGTCAGCGAAGCATGAGCGGGCGCGGAGAAGGAAAGGCCAAAGAGTGCAGTGACCGTAACCGAGATAGATCTGAACCGACGGTTGCAGAGAATAGGTGCAACAGGGAATCGTGGGAATAACGAGGAGGTACAAGATACAAGAAAGAGAAAAAACAACACCACCCTAATAAAGAATGTAACTAACCCTCTTCGCCCCAATGAAGTGTTGGATAATACTCAGGTTTGGACCAAAGGGTGCTTATCTTCCCATGACAAAAATGTGTTCCAGGAGTTTTTGAATATGACCGGCCTCCTTGATCAACGAAGTATACAAGATTTTATTTAACTGAAAGTTATCAGGGAGAGGTCCGGGAACGTTCGACTTTCTCGGTCTCCAAGCCATCTCAGCCAAAACACAACGATCGTCTATGAGGAAGAATCAGTGTTTCCAATCTTTCAAACTTGAGGTTGTCCATGAAAAGCACGTAGCGTTTTTATTCCGAACCTCAAAGGTGTACCAGTCCCTGGTCCGGTTCAATTTATAAAAAGCCCGGAACATATCCATATCCGGGTCCGACCCCAAGCGGCGGCAAGAAAGCTCAAAATGACACACTTTGGCTAGGCCAAAAGGGTTCATTTGAGAAAGATGAACTTCGTGAAACATAAGAATGTCAATTAAAAATATGGTTAGAGGAATCCTGTAGTTGCAATAATTGAACATCCTGGTATAAACTCCTATCTTCCCCGGTACGAAGGGATAGATAGCATTATCCTTCTCAGGGAGAACCGGATTAAGAGAGGCTGGGATCGAATATTGCCCGACGAACCACTCCAGCCCAGACCGATTCAAAACATTAAAACACCTGACATATTACTTTTATTAGCCATATCAAAGATCAGAACAAACCTGAATGGTGGTTCGAGGAAGAAAGATGAAAATGGAAGCAGAGAAAGAACCCAGGAATAAGAAGAGTAGAAAAGTAAAAATGAAATTTTACTTTTCTCTCCCCTTTTATAGGGAAAGTAACCGCCTCAATCCATCCAATGATGACCCAACACGTCGCTTTGATGATGCATATCAAACGTCACATCAGGAGGGTAAATTAAAATAATCGGCGGTTACCCAGCTAAGTGACCGCCAAAAAAGGAATTCAAAAATTAAAAAGACCACCCAGATAAAAACCTAACCATGCCTCGAGACTAGTTCGTAACTTTATTAAATAAACGCCACGCACTAGGGGGACTTGATGAGGTTACGTGCTAGACACCGAACCGAACACCATCTACCCCGAATTGACCATCCTCCGCCAGGAACCGAATGCTAGTCACCGAAGGCAAGACGCCACTGGATCGAACCGAACGACCTAAACAGGTACGATTGACATAGAGGATCATCCCTAACTAACCTGGGGCCCACAACTCTAACTGCCTGACAGTGACAGGTTCGACCATAACTCCCTCGCCACGTCAGCATACCCAAAAGGTATAAATACCTAACTTAAACCTCTCAAAAAGGGTAATCACTACTTTCTCTCTCTAACTCTCCTTCTCTCTCACTGACTTACTCCTCATACTCCGATATTTATTCTCACGCCCGAACTTGGTCACAGAGAGGCCCCCCTCCCTGTGACAAGACTAACTGTGTGTTTTATTTCTTTGTTGTGATCTTTTAGGTTGCAGCTAAGACTTTCTGAGATTCTGTTCATAGCCACCTTGGACCAATTGGTAATTGAGTCTTCAGAATACAACAAGTAAAAAAGATCAAGGTGTCGGCTTTGTTTAAAACAACCCATTGCCATTTTTGTATAGTTAATTCAACCTTCACGATATACTTTTGAAACTTTTATAAGTTATCACATCTCAATTTCATAATAAAACAACAAAAATAAATAAAAAACCTTAGGGTCTGTTTGGCATAGGGTAATGGAGTTGATGAGAAAATGGAAGGGACGAGATAATGAAATAGTCAAAGGAATGAAATGGATCATTTCATTCCATGGTCTTGTTTGGGTACCATGCGTGGCGGTAGTCGATGGCGGCGGTGGTGGTGGGTTGTGGTGGCGGTGACGCTGGTGTTCGGTGAGTGGCGATGGTTGCAATGGTGCCGTTGTTGTGGCGAAGTGTAACACCCATAATTAATAAAGACAATATTTTGATACTTTGCGGAAAATACGCCCGGATTTTTTTAACTATACTCAATATAACATCACTTTCATATAGTTGAACCACCAGTTGATACAAAACTACATACACGACGCGCAAGGATTTTTACAAAATTTCGGCATGACCCGTTCGTTTAACGAACAACCCTTACGAAGACCAAAACCTGTGTTAATAACCACTGATTCATAACCAACATAACTATTTAAAATATTGACGAACTAGCAATGTGTTAAAACAAAACACACTAGAGTACAAAAGACTAGACTCGCTAGGTTTAATAACCAAAACATATAATTGTTAGGCAAATCACAACCCAATCCTCCTCTTATTGACCCACTCCCAAGACTTGATCACTCCCGCCTTAGATCAGCCAAATTCTTAACCACATTCAACTTGAGTAACTCGTAGGTCACTCCCATCGTTCTTTTGTCATTCAGTTCCAGCTTATTAACTCGGATCTCATTCCATTTATCCCTAGTTGCTCAGTGTCCCATCTGTTCTTGAAGTCTTTTTCCCATATTAGAATCACTAAATTCATTTACTCTTCACTTGTAATTCACCTAAGATGTACAACACCATAAGTTAGTCATAACAATGTTTAGATTTGTTAATAAAACATTTGAATTTAATCAAAACAATTTATAAAACGTGACAACAAGGCTCCTTAACTCCCAAATACGGGATTCAAACTTCCTTATGTTTAAGCTTGCATAACAGCTTTCCCCACGTACTTACTAAGTATGTGACTCACAAACCTGCAGACAAATAATCATTATCTCAATCCCTTTTTAATATTATAAAAATTCCATACTCGATACTTACCACCCCTTGGTTTAATCCACCAACCCTGTTTCCAATAATCTTATCCCTATTAGTTATAATTCCTTTACTTCGTATATTAGACAAACTAAATATATATAAAGATCACATACCATATACTCAATACTCAATATTAATGATCTTGTGGTAAGTCTACACTGCTTATTACTCCCAGTATCTGCATCTTACTCCCATCGCCTTGTTTATGATTTAATCATACTAATAAACTCGGATATTTATATCACCGACAATAATTACCATTATCACACAACTTCGTACTAAGATTAACTCTCCTTTACAATTCTTACCGCACACCATATAAATATTTTCACAAAGGTATTTATATAATTAATAAAACATGCTACTTGAGTAAAGCGTCACTCACCTTTTCCCATAGAGGTGTTGTCGTCCATGCCATCCTTGTGACCCGTTGTTTCCCATCTATGTCATACCAGGCTTCTACACAACAGAGGATGTTTATAAGTTCTTCAATTTCTTTAATCAATCACCTAAACTCGATGTATGGAAGCTTCCCATCGATTTTCTTCTTGACCCATGGCACCCACAGAAAGATACAAAGATACGTATTTTTTTTCTAGAATTTTCTACACCTCAGGTTAATAGAGAATCTTTCACAATTTGGCAAGATAAGCCCCTCCATTTTCAAACCTCTTTATTCTTACAATCCTTGTTAAGCTTTATAACTCTACCATAATTTAAATACTAAATGTAGCTTAACTTGGTAAACAAGGTTAAGCTATTTAAATTAACTCATTAAATTCTCAAATAGAATTTCTCATTTTATAATTAACTAGTTCAACATACATAAAATGCTACATAGATCAAAATGTGTCAATATATGAACATCCCTAAATTTGGGATGTTACAAATCTATCCCCCTTAAAATGGGTTTCGCCCTCGAAACCAGATTATACTAAAAACATAAGTTATAACTCAATGATTCACCCGAAACTTTCATGGACAATCATTAAGTTATAGATCACCAAGCTTGGAATGAATTTTTTTTTCAATCGGTTCCTCTATAATACTTAACATTAGCATCAACTGTTTAAGTGATGAACCACGTACCTCATTATTGGTGAGAATTCTCTTATCATGTTTTAGTTAAGTATCATCCATTTTTCTTGGATGATTCAACTCTTGTGTAACCGATCTAACCTGTTAAATACTAGACATTTGCATATAGGACATATTCTAAACATATATTCGCTTTCACCAATTGTAAACATATCAATCCTGTAACAAGCTTCATTGTGCACTCATTAAATGGGTCACCATATATCTATGTCATTCACGTAACATGTCTAAATTCTTATATATTATCACACAATCCTTAATGTTAATCCATATTTTGATCATGTAATCTCATAAGTAAGCCATTTATGTGTCTCTTTAGGACTTCAATATTACTCAACTACATAAGTCTATTCTTTTAATGACATTATACTACTGCATGTATTTTGGTTTTAATGAGCCTTGAATCTCACTTGCTTCTTTATTTACATAACAAGTATGCATGTATCAACATGAAGGATAATACATTACCCTACGTTATGGTCTTATGGTAATAATCAATCACCATCCCACTTGTTTGCTCCCTTAAGCTTAAGCAAGGAGTTATTCTATTATCCAGCTATTATCAAAACTAAAGTATCCGTTAAATGGATTTCACATTTAGAATTTACTTACGTGTGCGATCAAGTAGAGCATCATCCATGCTCGTTTAAGTCTCGTTGCACACCACCTATGCAACTTGCATACTCCTTCAGCTTTTAGCTCTAAGTACCTCTTGGCCACCACACACACATATTTTGCAGGTTTCTTGCTATAATACTGCAATAACTTAACACAATTGTCCATAGCAATATATAAATTATCATTTTCATTATTTGTCCATACCTCTAACACTTCAAATGCCCATAGAATTCTCACAAATACACGCTGCAACGGTCATCACGCAGTACAACAAGCTTGCTGGCAATGCACGACGTGTGGTAAACTTGGGCATTTGGCCAAGATTTGTCGTTTGGGACAAAATCAGGCTGCTCAGGTTCAAGCTCCGGTTCAAGGGAATGCTGCGAGATTCCCACTGGGTTCATGTTTCAACTGCGGAGAGATTGGTCACTTCCGCCACAACTGCCCAAGACTGGTGAATGCAAATGCTAACGCAAACCCGAATGCGAATGTCAATGTGAATCCAGCACGCGGTCGAGTGTTTAACATCAATGAGGCAATCGATGATGAAGGAGTGAACTTTTAGTATTTTGTGATTCCTCTGGTTGTTATCTTGTAACATTTAAAAACAATGCGGTTGTTATATAAATAAAAATTTCTGGTTTTTATTTTTAACTAATGCAATTGTATGAATGTTTGATCCAACCTTATGATGTCAATACAGAGACAAAACTACTCGTGTGGTTCTGTCATTTTTCTATGATCACTTGTGATCTCCCTAAGAACCTCAAACACTTGTTTCTTTTAAATCTAAAGTATTTTATCGTCTTGCACCGTTCGAGATGCAAGAATTATCAAAACAGCTTCAAGAGTTGTCTGATAAAGGATTCATCCGTCAGAACTTTTCACCTTGGAGAAACTCCTGTTCTCCTTGTGAAAAGAAAAAAATGGATCTTTTCGAATGTATATCGCTTAACGTAAGCCTAGTAAGCTTACCATCAAGAAGCGATATCCCCCCTACCTTAAATCATCGATTTCTGCGATCAACTGCATAGCGTTCATGCTTTTCCAAGATCGATTTGCGTTTTGGGTATCATCAACTTTGTATTCTCGAAGAAGATATTCCCAAAACGGTTTTCTGCACGAAGTATGGCCATTACGAGTTTACAGTCATGCCTTTTAGGTTGACAAATACTCCAGCCATCTTCAAGGACTTAATAAATAGAGTCTGCAAGCCTTATTTGGATCAGTTCGTCATTGTTATTTATGACATCTTGATCTATTCATATCCCGAGCTGGTAACGATCAACACTTTCATTGACACTAGAACCCTTAAAGAAGGAACAAACTTTTCGCTAAATCCTCCAAGGGGAAATTTTGGCTTAAAGAAGTTCAGTTCTTGGGTCATGTAGTCAACAAGCAGGGTATTCATATGGATCAATCTAAATTACCGCAATTAAGGATTTGATCCCTAGTATGCTTTAAATACCCGTGTCCAACGATAACAAATTAAACAATTAAACAAATTGAACGATTATGCGATTATATGTTATGTGTTTGTGTGTTCTCCTCTATGTTTTTGTGTGATACGATTTTCAAATCCTCATAGAATCTTCCATATCTTCATATGAGGGATTCATAGTAGGATATTCAAAAGGTACTACCTAAATCTTTATGGGCTTCTACGTAGTAGTCAAGTCCTTTGGGTTTTAAAGTACTATTCTATAAATTGGACCTCTTGCATGGTCTGGTCAAACAGATTGATTTTGAAAATCTGATTAGAAATATCATGTGATGATATAATTTATAAGATCCCTTAAGTGGTCTATTTAACGAGATTGTGCGACGGTCTAGTTAAGAAGATCATGCGTTGATCTAATTAAAAGGCTCGTTCATTGATCAAATTAAAAGGACCCTTTGGTGGTCTAGTCAGGTCGCTTCATGTTTATTCAATTGATTTTCTCCTCTACGCATTATGAAATGAACTGTGCGGACTGGGCAAGGAATTACGTAATTATGGAGGCCTACATAATTATGGAATTCAGTGCACAGAAACCACAGGAAGCTTTGTCATGTTTTAAGACCTATAGTGACAAGAATAATGATACGGGAGAAGTCTTGGACCTCGACCAATGTCATTTATTCTCAATTCTGATCTCAATCACACACCAAGTTTCCTATGATAAGTCTTCATAAGAAACGTTCTTCTGTCCGTAGTTCAAAATTCCATGTTTTACTACTGCAAGGAATTCACTTTGATGGTTAACAAATTCGCTAAAATTCCTAACATGGCCCAGAGTTTTACTTAAGGGTTTAAAGGATCTATTAGAAGGCGAAATCGTCACAGCTGTCTTCACAAGTTTCCTCTAAAATTAAATTTCGGGACGAAATTTCCTAAAGTAGGGGAGACTGTAACACCTGTGTCACTTCAATCATCAGAAAAATGCCAAACCAATGAAATATTGTATTTCATACTTGGGATTTGTTAAATATATGTGTATCATTTGCACATATCAACTCTAGTTCAATTTCAAGCTCTAAATCACTTTCTGGAAGGTTATACACGCACTGATGCGTAAATATAACCAGTTTAATGCAACAAACACTCTGGAATAGTGAAATAGACTTAACATACCTTAAATAACCTTTACATAACTTAGAAATAAGTTTTGAAGGCTTTGGTATGGCAAAATCAAGTTAAATCGCTTACAGGGACTAAAGTTGACAAACTGCGAAAGTATGCCAATTTGAACTGTAACGGACATTCCGGAACATGACCATAAGTTAAACATACCATAAATATCCTTTACATAGCTTAGAAATAGGCTTTGAGGTGGTCGGTGTGCTAAAATAAACTTTTGGGTCATTCAGGGACTAAAAGTGTCAAAAAGTGCACAAGTTTGCATTTTCGCGCATAACTTACGTTCTGAATACATTCGGACATCCAAAAATTTATGTAAGAATGACTATATTATGCTTTAGTGTTTGGCTTGCCAAAAATCCATTCGTCGCGTCATTTGGTTCGTTTTTCGCGCTTATGCGCATTCCGTCGTAATTAAGCAAACATCGCGTTCGTACGGTTAAACGAACCGACATCCGAGATATTTTTGAGCACATTTTAAGTTCCCTATACTTTAACTTCATTTTAGAGCTTTGAAATGGGGTTAACGGGCCTTAAACGTGTCGAAAATGGCCTAAATACAGTTCAGGGACCAAAAGTGTAAATCTGCCAAACTATGGCCTAGCGGTGCGCTACACTTTTAGCGTAGCGGTGCGCTAGCCAAGTTCAGACCAGATTCAGTGTTTTTAACAGCCTGTTTTCAGCTGTTTAATCCTCCACCACATGTTCTAATTCGCTTAGTCAGCTGATAAGATCATATTTTAGCTTCCATAACCTTCCAACAAGTGTACGGATGTGATCGAATCACGTTATTCCATGAAATGATCTTAACAGTTACCCGAATACTATAAATACCCCACCCCCATTGCTTTAAAACTCACAAGAATTCTAATTTGAGAGCTCTAAGTTGAAACCATTGTTTCATACCTGAGTTCTTGGATCGGGATTAGCATTCGGGGACCCTGGGTAAGTATTCTTTCGTTCTTTTCCTTATTTTATTGCTTTTCGAGTCAGAAAGTCAAACTTTGTTTGACTTTCAGCGTTGACCAGTAATGGTCAATGCGAAGTTCGTTTGAACTTCGCAACGTGAGTGTAATCACGTTGGTCATAGTCCCTTGGGACTATGCCCACTGATTACCACGTTGTCTAGAGTCGTAGGGTAGGCGATCTGATAAATCGCCTATACCTTCGAACTCGACCCATTTGGTCGATCATTAGGATCCGACCAAATACATTAGGTGACCATAGTAGGTAGGGAATAACCTTCCGAGGTTATACCCTATGGTCACATCGTTTGAGTAGTTGTATGATAGGTTGTTTATATGCCTTAGGTAAATTACCAGAATACCCTTTTCATGCATAATTGGTAATTTAGCATATGTAACCTAAACTTTTGCCACATAACTGATTATGTAACATGTTTAGGCATATAACACTTGTCATAGGGCTAGTTAGGCGGTCCGAACGCGTTTCACGCGAACGACGCGTTAAAGTAGCATAAGCTACCTAAACGGGTCGTAATGGGTCGAAAGCACTTAAGTTAAGTTTCATTTAGTATGTAGGCTTTGTTAAACCATATCATATGAGTTCCTACACTCATTTGGTTTACAAACCCTAATACTACCCAGTCTTCCGATTTAGGTCCGGTTATTAACATAGTTACCTATATTAGGTGCCGTTTGATTTCCGTGATCTCTAGCTTTGCTTGGTGATTATCTTTAGACATCTGAGCAATCTCAAGTGAGTACATAGACCCCTCTTTTACTGTTTTCCAAACTGTTTTGGGGTGGAACACATGTGCCTACTTGTTACTTTCATGCTTTCCTGTTTTCACATCATATACTGGTTATGTTCATTAGTACACTATTAGTACATTGATTTACATGACTTTTCTGCTTCGTATGTTAACTTAGCATACTTGGTACATCATTTTACATTACATTTCATGCTACGTGTGCCCATTGTGTGCATTACTTAGTACAACTGATTTCATCACATACTTACATTTTGACATTTGATCATACAAGTTATTACTTATCATTTGACAAACTGAATGACTAATTATAGTTTAAACATTGATTTCTCAAAGAACATAAAATAAATTGTTGAATTGTACTTATTTTATGTTCACCAGACCGATTGTTAGTATGATATAGCGCTATAGGATTTGACACCCCATTCCTGTTGGCATGGAATGTCTGAAACCAATTTGTTGCTCCATCCAAATAGGGATTGCCTTTGTGGTATCCTTATAGTCTCAAAGGTGTATTTTGATGCACCAGGTCTGAATGAATTCTCAAATCACACTATTAAAGTATAGTTTGATATACTCTCATGTGTGGTATTGTTCAAAACCAACATATTTATTTTATTAATCATCCAAAGCATATTTTGATATGTTATTTACTAAACTGAAACATAGTTTAATATGTTATTTATCACATCCAAAGCATATTTTGATATGTTACTTACTAAACCAAAAACATAGTTTAATATGTTATTTATCACATCCAAAGCATATTTTGATATGTTACTTATGAAACCAAAACATAGTTTAATATGTTACTTACAAATCCAAAGTATACTTTTTATATGCTATTATAAGGTTATTCGTTTAAACTTTACATTACTTACCATACATAAACATTTCTTCAATTGTTAAACATAGACATTCTATATTGGTGGTTTGGTTTGATTAAGTGATTAAGTAACGATGCGTGTGTAATATGATACAAACATGGTGGATACGCCGCTGGTACTTCCTATATATAAGTGTTTGTATGGTATTACATGTCGTAGCGTTATTTGAATCATTTCAGTTTGATACATAGAACATTTTATACAAATAACATACTTTTCACAAGACATTGTTTTACAAACAACTTATCTTATACAAACTCATCTTAAATGGTTATTCATTTAACCATACATTATTTCACTTATTTATACATATCATCTGAACTTATTGTTTTTCAAATGATTTACAAGACAAAGCAAATTACAAGGTTCATGACTAAACATTTTCTCCAACATAAGTCATGAATTCTATTTTCACAAAACCTATGTATCTCACCGGCATTTTTATGCTGACGTACCTATTTTCACATGTGTTTTCAGGAGATGAAGCATAGGACTTATCAAGACATACTTAGGCGGACCTGTGCCTTAGTGACTTAAAACGAGACAAGACTAGTTAATTATGTTGTACTTCTTTGTTTATTAAGACATTGTAACACTTTTGATTAATAAAACGAAACTTCAATTGCCATGGATTTGAAACATTAATTCTGTTACAACACTCCTCGACATTTCCGCCACGTTTTGTATGTTCTACGTGGTCGGGGTGTGACAGAAAAGATACCGCGTAAAACAACAAATCGCGGCGGAAACATCGGGGCGTGTCGCAACAGAATAAATTGTTTCATAACCATGGCACACAAAGTGTATTTTATTTATTAAACAAGGGTGTTACATTGTTTCAAACAGGAAATAAGGAGTTCCGAACATAATTAAACATAGTCTATCTTCTTTTAAAGTCTCTAAGGCACAGGTCCGCCCTAGTATCATGAACAACATCCTATGGAAAAGCACCTGAAAACACATGTGAAAATAGGTACGTCAGCATAAAAATGCCTGTGAGATACATAGGTTTTTGAAAATAGGATTCATGACTTATGTTTAAGAAAAATGTTTAGTCATGAACCTTGTAATTTGTTTTGTCTTGTAAATCATTTGAAAACAATAAGATCAGATGATATGTATAAGTAAATGTCAGGTTAAATAAATGACCATGTAAAAAGATGTGTTTGTATAAGATAAGTTGTTTTGTAAATCAATGTCTTGTGAAAAGTATGTTATTTGTATAAAAATGTTCTATGTCTCAAACTGAAATGATTCAAATAACGCTACGCCATGTAATACCATACAAACACTTATATATAGGAAGTACCAGCGGCGTATCCACCATGCTTGTATCATATTACACACGCATCGTTACTTAATCACTTAATCAAACCAAACCAAACAATGTAAAATGTCTATGTTTAAATCAATTGTCAAATGTATTGAATAATATGGCAAAGTATTCATGTCGAGATGTAAATCATGTCAAAATGTCTATGTCAAATATCCATGTCAAATGTCCATGTCAAATGTCTATGTCAAATGTCCATGTCAAATGTCTATGTCAAATGTCCATGTCAAATGTCTATGTCAAAATGTCATGTATGGCAAGTGAAATGTCTCAACTAAACCATATGTACTAAAACAAAGTATTGAAGTAAAACTTGGTTTAAATCAAAGCTATGTTTTGTGTAAATGCATGCAACTATTTAATATGAACATTTATGCGGTATTGTGAAAATGCATACATCCAAGCCTGGCGACTGTGGTGATAAACCCTTTAAACAAATTAAAGGTCTATCTGTCTTATGTCAACGAATTCGGTCATTCCTTTCTGTCCCCTTACCCTGGGATGTCCGGAACGGGAGTTGTCAATTCCTATGGTACCACTACCTACTAACGAACGGCGTAGCTAATGTTAATGAATGTATTGTCCCATGTAAACAAACCAAATGTCATAACAAAATGTAAGCATGTGAAAACGATGCACTAAGTATGTAATCAAATGAACATACGTAGCGTGAAAAGTCATGTAAAACGATGTACTAAGTAATGCACACAATGGGCACACCTAGCATGAAATGTAATGTAAAACAATGTACTAAGTAATGCACACAATGGGCACTCCTAGCATGAAATGTAATGTAAAACAATGTACTAAGTAATGCACACAATGGGCATACCTAGCATGAAATGTCATGTAAAACAATGTACTAAGTAATGCACACAATGGGCACACCTAGCATAAGATGAAATGAAATCATGTACTATTATGTACTAACGAACATAGCATGTATATGATGTGAAAACAGGAAAGCTTGAAAGTAACAAGTAGGCACATGTGTTCCACCCCAAAACAGTTTGGAAAACAGTAAAAGAGGGGTCTATGTACTCACTTGAGATTGCTCAGTTGTATAAAGATAACCACCAAGTAATGCTATAGATCTCGGAATCAAACGGCACCTAATATAGGTAACTATGTTAATAAACCGGACCTATCTCGGAAGACTGGGTAGCATTAGGGTTTGTAAACCAAATGAGTGTCGGAACTCACGTGATATGGTTTAACAAAGCCTACATGCTAAATGAAACTTAACATAATTGTTTACGACCCATTACGACCCGTTTAGGAAGCTTATGCTATTTTAACGTGTCGTGTGCGTGAAACGCGTTCGGACCGCCTAACTAGTCCTATGACAAGTATTATATGCCTAAACATGTTACATAATCAGTTACGTGACAAAAGTTTAGGTTACATATGCTAAATTACCAATTATGTATGAAAAGGGTATTCTGGTAATTTACCTAAGGCATATAAACTACCTATCATACAACTACTTACACGTCGTGACCATAAGGTATAACCTCGAAAGGTTATTCCCTACACTATGGTCACCTAATGTATTTGGTCGGATCCTAATGATCGACCAAACTGGGTCGGGTTCGAAGGTATAGGCGATTTATTAGATCGCCTATCCTACGACCCTAGACAACGTGGTAATCAGTAGGCATAGTCCCAAGGGACTATGACCATCGTGATTACAATCACGTTGCGAAGTTCTAACGAACTTCGCATTGACCATTACTGGTCAACGCTGAAAGTCAAACAAAGTTTGACTTTCTGACTCGAAAAGCAGTAAAAATAAGGAAAAGAACGAAAGAATACTTACGAAGGGTCCCCGAATGCTAATCTAGATCAATATAGTTCAGGTATGAAACAAAGGTTTCAACTTAGAACACAATTAATCAGATTCTAGTGAGAAATAAGGTTGGGGTAATGGGGTATTTATAGTTTTCGGTGAACCGTTGAGATCATTTCATGGAAAAGGAGGCACGATCAATACCGTACACTTGTCGGAATGTTATGGTGACTAATTTGGCCACTCACCATAAGGTATCAACACTTGGCAAGGGAAATGGGAGTGGAAACCAGCTGCAAACAGGCTGTTCTGAACATTGAATCTGGTCTGCAGACCCCTAGCGCACCGTTACACTTATATTGTAGCGGTGCGCTAGCACCTAGTTTGGCAGAATTGCATTTTCAGTCCCTGCACCTTGTTTTAGCCATTTCCGACACGTTTAAGGCCCGTTAACCCCATTTCAAAGCTCTAAAATGAAGTTAAAGTATAGGGAACTTAAAATGTGTTCAAAAATATCTCGGATGTCGGTTCGTTTGGCCGTACGGTCGCGATGTTCGGTTAATTACGACGGAATGCGCACAAGCGCGAAAAACGATCCAAATGGCGCGACGAATGGATTTTTCTTATGGCGAACACTAAAATATAATATAGTCATGCTTACATAAATTTTTGGATGTCCGGATGTATTCAGAACGTAAGTTATGCGCGAAAATGCAAACTTGTGCACTTTTTGACACTTTTAGTCCCTGAATGTCCCAAAAGTTTATTTTAGCACACCAAACCCCTCAAAGCCTATTTCTAAGCTATGTAAAGGATATTTAAGGTGTGTTTAACTTATGGTCATGTTCCGGAATGTTCGTTACAGTTCAAATTGACATACTTTCGCAGTTTGTCATATTTAGTCCCTGTAAGCGAATTAACTTGTTTTTGCCATACCAAAGCCTTCAAAACTTATTTCTAAGTTATGTAAAGGTTATTTAAGGTATGTTGAGTATATGTTAATGTTCCGAAGTATTTTTCGCATTAAACTGAGTACGTTTACGCACTAGTTTGCGTTTAACTCTCCAGAAAGTGATATAGAGTTTGAAATTGGATAAAAGTCAAAACATGAAAAATGTAAAACATAACAAAACAAACATTGTGATCAAATAACATTGTTTTATTGATAATAGAACTGTTCATAGTGATTACAAGCACAGTTGTTACAGTCTCCCCTACTTGTGGAAATTTCGTCCCGAAATTTATTTAGAGGAAATTCGTGGAAAAAGATGCGGATATTTCGCTTTCATTTGATCTTCGCGTTCCCAAGTAAACTCGGGTCCACGTTTAGCTTCCCAGCGAACTTTGACCAAAGGAATGCGCTTGCGTTTAAGCCACTTGACTTCACGTTCCATGATTTCCACTGGTTTCTCAACAAATTTCAGTGTTGTGCCAACACGAATTTCGTCAAGCGGTATGGAGAAATTCTCATCAGCTGTACACTTCTTGAGATTGGACACGTGAAAAGTTGGATGAACATTTCCCAGTTCAGGAGGTAACTCAAGTCTGTAGGCTACCTTTCCGATTCTTTCGACGATCTTGAATGGTCCAACGTATCTAGGTGCAAGTTTTCCTTTCTTTCCAAATCTGATCACACCTTTCCAAGGTGAGACCTTAAGTAATACTCGATCACCGACTTGAAATTCCAAGGGTTTGCGTTTTGGATCCGCGTAAATCTTCTGACGGCTCTGAGCTGCCTGAAGATTATCACGAACTTTCTTGACCTTGTCAGTTGTCTCTAAAATGAGGGCAGGTCCAGTAAGTTGAGCCTCGCCAATCTCATTCCAGCAGACTGGTGAACGACATTTTCGACCATAGAGAGCCTCAAAAGGAGCCATTTTGATGCTGGTGTGATAACTGTTGTTGTAGGAGAATTCAATCAATTTAAGATGTGAATCCCAGCTACCACTAAAATCGATCACACAAGCTCTTAGCATATCCTCCAGAGTCTGGATTGTTCTCTCAGATTGACCATCCGTTTGCGGATGATAAGCTGTGCTCAGATTAAGTTGGGTCCCCATAGCAGATTGCATGGTTCTCCAAAAATGAGAAGTGAAACGAGCATCTCTGTCAGAAATGATGTTCAACGGAACACCATGTCTAGCTACAATTTCATCCACATAGATTTGTGCAAGTCTATCAGCAGGAAAATCCTCACGGATTGGCAAGAAATGCGCTGACTTTGTAAGACGATCAACGACTACCCAGATGGCATCATGACCTTTCTTTGTGCGCGGGAGTTTGGTAACAAGATCCATAGTAATGTTTTCCCATTTCCAAACTGGGATCTCTGGTTGCTCCAATAAACCCGAAGGACGCTGATGTTCAGCCTTAACCTTAAGACAAGTAAGGCATTTTGACACGTATAAGGCAATGTCTTTCTTCATACCAGGCCACCAATAGTGAATACGAAGATCCTTATACATTTTATCTGAGCCCGGATGAATAGAATAACGAGACTTATGGGCTTCATCCATAAGCAAGGTACGAAGATCATCCTGGCTTGGGACCCACAAACGGTCCATGAAGTAATATGATCCATTGTCCTTCAGTTCCAGAGCAGGCGTTATGTGATAGGGAAATTCCATATCCATTAAACCTTGTGCAACACAAGATTGTTGAGCCTGAGAAATGCGGGCTTGAATATCAGATCGAGCTTGAATAACAGATTGAACACGTACACAATGAAGCTTAGTATGTTCCTTACGACTCAATGCATCAGCTACGACATTCGCCTTACCAGGATGGTAGCGAATTTCGCAGTCATAGTCGTTTAAAAGCTCAACCCAACGTCGTTGCCTCATGTTGAGTTCTTTTTGGTTGAAGATATGCTGAAGACTTTTGTGGTCAGTGAAAACCACACATTTTGTACCATACAAATAGTGTCTCCAGATCTTGAGAGCGAAAACAACTGCACCCAACTCAAGATCATGAGTGGTGTAGTTCTTCTCATGTATCTTCAATTGTCTTGATGCATAGGCTATGACTTTGTTCCTTTGCATAAGAACACAGCCAAGACCCAATTTCGATGCATCACAATACACAACAAAATCATCATCACCCTCAGGCAATGATAGAACAGGCGCATCGCAAAGCTTCTGCTTCAGGTGTTGAAAAGCTTCCTCTTGTTTGTATCCCCAATAAAAGGGCATTTTCTTCTGAGTTAGAGCAGTTAGAGGAACTGCAATCTTAGAGAAGTTCTCAATGAAGCGGCGATAATAACCCGCTAGACCAAGAAAAGAACGAACTTCAGTAGGAGTAGTAGGCGCATCCCAATCCTTAATCGCACTGATCTTGGAGGGATCTACATGAATACCTTGTTCGTTGATGATGTGTCCTAAAAATTGAACTTCTTTAAGCCAAAATTCGCACTTAGAGAATTTGGCGAAAAGTTGCTCTTTCTTTAGGAGTTCCAGAGTAAGACGAAGGTGCTGCTCGTGATCAGCTCGCGTCTTAGAATAAATCAAGATGTCGTCAATAAAAACAATGACGAACTGATCCAAATAAGGTTTGCAGACCCTATTCATTAAGTCCATGAAAACAGCAGGAGCATTAGTCAAACCGAATGGCATGACTGTGAATTCATAATGCCCATAACGAGTGCGGAATGCTGTCTTTGGAATGTCTTCTTCTTGCACCCGAAGTTGATGATATCCAGATCGCAGATCAATCTTCAAGAAATAAGAAGCGCCTTGTAACTGATCAAAGAGATCATCGATGCGAGGTAGGGGATATCGATTCTTGATGGTAAGCTTGTTAAGCTCACGATAATCGATACACATCCTAAAGGATCCATCCTTCTTCTTGACAAAAAGAACGGGAGCACCCCAAGGTGAAAAACTGGGACGGATAAAACCTTTGTCAGAGAGCTCCTGAAGCTGCTTGGACAACTCTTGCATCTCAGACGGTGCAAGACGATATGGAGCTCTGGCAACGGGATTTGCACCAGGTACGAGATCAATGCGGAACTCGACTTGGCGTGCTGGAGGTAGACCAGGTAAGTCTTCAGGGAATACTTCAGAATAATCCCGAACGACAGGAATATCTGAAATAGCCTTACCCTTGCCTTTATCTTCTGTAACATGTGCTAAGAAAGCCACATAGTTCTTCTGCAGATACTTCCGAGCTTTAAAACAAGACATGAGTCTGAGACCACCGGTGGGCTTCTCACCTTGAACCTGCAGAATCTCGCCTGTCGAAAGCGGCACACGAACAATCTTCTTAGAACAAACTATCTCTGCGTGATGCTTGGATAACCAATCCATTCCCACAATAACGTCGAAGCTTCCAAGTTGCATAGGCGCGAGGTCAATAGGAAAAAGATGGTCGTTAAGATTCAACTGGCAGTTGCGAAGAACAGAATCAAGAATAATGGGTTCACCATTAGCAACTTCTACTGTCAAAGATTTGCCTAGTTTCGTTCTAGACACGCGAAGCATTTGCTCAAAAGATAATGACACGAAACTCTTATCGGCACCAGAATCGAAAAGAACAGATGCAGGCTGATTATTAATAAAGAACGTACCGTTCACCACATTATCGTCAGCCTGTGCCTCTTGGGCATTCATGTTAAAAACTCGGCCTCGAGTCGGAGCCTGATTCTGGTTCTGGTTCTGGTTCGCCAGTCTTGGGCACCGATTCCTATAGTGGGTCAGATCCCCACAATTGTAACAAGCACCCGGTGGGTATTGTGGTCGTGCAGCTTGACCCTGTTGCGGAGCAGGAGGCTGAGCAACTTGTTGAGCCGGGTTCTGAACCGCGGGATTCTGAGCAGACCGACAAACATTGGCAAGATGGCCTGATTTCCCACAGTTAGTACAGAAACGGCATGGAAGTTGCGGCTGGTGGTGACTGTTGCATCTATTGCACAAAGGTGCATTCCCTGTATAGGGTTTCTTTGCTGGAGGCTGTGCGGGTTGGTTGGGAGCTGCCAGATTAGCTTGGGCAGTGATAGCAAAATTTTGGGAAGCCTTACGCTTCCTTGACCTCTTCGAAGAACCAGAGTTCTTTCCATTCAAGTTTTGACCTTTCTTGCTATCTTCCTTGTCAGCCGACTGCTTCTTGCCCTTGTCACCCTTCCTGTGTAGCTTTCCCTTTCTAATCTGCGACTCAGTCAATGTCGCTGATAACTCGATCGCCTGACGGAGTGTGGCAGGTTCACTACCAGTAAGAATGTCTTGTACCGAGTCAGGTAGACCATCGATGTATCTCTCGATAGCCTTGTCGAGTGGGGTGACCATTGTTGGGCAAAGCAGACTCAATTCTTCAAACCGATCAGTATAAGCCCTGTGCTCACCACTATCTTGCTTCAAAACATCAAACTCTTTCTCCAACGCTCGCTGTTCATGGCGAGGACAGAATTCCCTCATCATAAGGGCTCTAAGTTCAGCCCATGTCTGTGCGAGAGCAACTTCTGCACCTCTGTCTCTCATAACCCCGTTCCACCATGTCAAAGCCCTCTTCTGAAATACGCTCGAGGAGAACTCGACCTTGCGATTATCCGGACACTGCACATGGCGAAAAGTATTCTCTATGCTCTCGAACCACTGAAGAAGCCCAGTCGCTCCTTCAGAACCACTAAACTTGAGTGGTTTAGCCTAATTAAAATCCTTGTATTTGCACGGACCATTGTTGTTGTTGTTGGCTTGTTGCCATTGAGCAAAGAGATTTGGGAATTGAGCAGCCATCTGCTGCGCAATAATTTCTGCCAGCTCGGCAGTTGCTATCTGGTTCTCGCGTCGAGGAGGCATTCTAAAAGAGGAAAACATGAAAGGAAACGAGTGAGATGATTGGATGAAAAGAATGAAATGAAACAAAATCAACAAAAGCAAAGATGGTGGTCATTCATCCGTATCACAAAGCAAACAAACGACACACAGTGACTAATCAAAGTAAATGGGTCAAAAATAATGTATTAGCGAAGACATGCTCGCCTATAAGTGAACACTCACTCCAAGAATTCCCAGGTAAGCACAACTGGTCTCGCGTCTGGTTGAGATGTATACGAAGTGCTTGCCTAGACAGAAAACCCAGAATACAGGCATTCACCCTTCCAGTTTGCACATGTTCACATTATTTAAAACCCAAAACGTTTGACGGGATTTTGAAAATTAGAAGGCACGAGGCCAAAAATCAATACTGAAAAAGGGTTCAAAACCATATAACAGAGGGTTCAAAACCTTACAATTGAGGGTTCAAAACCTTGTAAAAATTTATTCAAAAACAGATGATTGTTTTTCAAAAATCGTTTCGGAAAAATTTTGGTTCCTTGTTTTGTTAATCACCTAAGGATAGGTGATGTACATGTTTTATGATCTAAACACAAGATAACTTGTGTTAGGTTCCTAGAAAAGTTATAGTCTAGGTCAAAGCATTACTAATAACCTAATTCCCTATAACCATTGGCTCTGATACCAACTCTTCTGTCACACCCCGACCGCGTAAAACAACAAATCGCGGCGGAAACATCGGGGCGTGTCGCAACAGAATAAATTGTTTCATAACCATGGCACACAAAGTGTATTTTATTTATTAAACAAGGGTGTTACATTGTTTCAAACAGGAAATAAGGAGTTCCGAACATAATTAAACATAGTCTATCTTCTTTTAAAGTCTCTAAGGCACAGGTCCGCCCTAGTATCATGAACAACATCCTATGGAAAAGCACCTGAAAACACATGTGAAAATAGGTACGTCAGCATAAAAATGCCTGTGAGATACATAGGTTTTTGAAAATAGGATTCATGACTTATGTTTAAGAAAAATGTTTAGTCATGAACCTTGTAATTTGCTTTGTCTTGTAAATCATTTGAAAACAATAAGATCAGATGATATGTATAAGTAAATGTCAGGTTAAATAAATGACCATGTAAAAAGATGTGTTTGTATAAGATAAGTTGTTTTGTAAATCAATGTCTTGTGAAAAGTATGTTATTTGTATAAAAATGTTCTATGTCTCAAACTGAAATGATTCAAATAACGCTACGCCATGTAATACCATACAAACACTTATATATAGGAAGTACCAGCGGCGTATCCACCATGCTTGTATCATATTACACACGCATCGTTACTTAATCACTTAATCAAACCAAACCAAACAATGTAAAATGTCTATGTTTAAATCAATTGTCAAATGTATTGAATAATATGGCAAAGTATTCATGTCGAGATGTAAATCATGTCAAAATGTCTATGTCAAATATCCATGTCAAATGTCCATGTCAAATGTCTATGTCAAATGTCCATGTCAAATGTCTATGTCAAATGTCCATGTCAAATGTCTATGTCAAAATGTCATGTATGGCAAGTGAAATGTCTCAACTAAACCATATGTACTAAAACAAAGTATTGAAGTAAAACTTGGTTTAAATCAAAGCTATGTTTTGTGTAAATGCATGCAACTATTTAATATGAACATTTATGCGGTATTGTGAAAATGCATACATCCAAGCCTGGCGACTGTGGTGATAAACCCTTTAAACAAATTAAAGGTCTATCTGTCTTATGTCAACGAATTCGGTCATTCCTTTCTGTCCCCTTACCCTGGGATGTCCGGAACGGGAGTTGTCAATTCCTATGGTACCACTACCTACTAACGAACGGCGTAGCTAATGTTAATGAATGTATTGTCCCATGTAAACAAACCAAATGTCATAACAAAATGTAAGCATGTGAAAACGATGCACTAAGTATGTAATCAAATGAACATACGTAGCGTGAAAAGTCATGTAAAACGATGTACTAAGTAATGCACACAATGGGCACACCTAGCATGAAATGTAATGTAAAACAATGTACTAAGTAATGCACACAATGGGCACACCTAGCATGAAATGTAATGTAAAACAATGTACTAAGTAATGCACACAATGGGCATACCTAGCATGAAATGTCATGTAAAACAATGTACTAAGTAATGCACACAATGGGCACACCTAGCATAAGATGAAATGAAATCATGTACTATTATGTACTAACGAACATAGCATGTATATGATGTGAAAACAGGAAAGCTTGAAAGTAACAAGTAGGCACATGTGTTCCACCCCAAAACAGTTTGGAAAACAGTAAAAGAGGGGTCTATGTACTCACTTGAGATTGCTCAGTTGTATAAAGATAACCACCAAGTAATGCTATAGATCTCGGAATCAAACGGCACCTAATATAGGTAACTATGTTAATAAACCGGACCTATCTCGGAAGACTGGGTAGCATTAGGGTTTGTAAACCAAATGAGTGTCGGAACTCACGTGATATGGTTTAACAAAGCCTACATGCTAAATGAAACTTAACATAATTGTTTACGACCCATTACGACCCGTTTAGGAAGCTTATGCTATTTTAACGTGTCGTGTGCGTGAAACGCGTTCGGACCGCCTAACTAGTCCTATGACAAGTATTATATGCCTAAACATGTTACATAATCAGTTACGTGACAAAAGTTTAGGTTACATATGCTAAATTACCAATTATGTATGAAAAGGGTATTCTGGTAATTTACCTAAGGCATATAAACTACCTATCATACAACTACTTACACGTCGTGACCATAAGGTATAACCTCGAAAGGTTATTCCCTACACTATGGTCACCTAATGTATTTGGTCGGATCCTAATGATCGACCAAACTGGGTCGGGTTCGAAGGTATAGGCGATTTATTAGATCGCCTATCCTACGACCCTAGACAACGTGGTAATCAGTAGGCATAGTCCCAAGGGACTATGACCATCGTGATTACAATCACGTTGCGAAGTTCTAACGAACTTCGCATTGACCATTACTGGTCAACGCTGAAAGTCAAACAAAGTTTGACTTTCTGACTCGAAAAGCAGTAAAAATAAGGAAAAGAACGAAAGAATACTTACGAAGGGTCCCCGAATGCTAATCTAGATCAATATAGTTCAGGTATGAAACAAAGGTTTCAACTTAGAACACAATTAATCAGATTCTAGTGAGAAATAAGGTTGGGGTAATGGGGTATTTATAGTTTTCGGTGAACCGTTGAGATCATTTCATGGAAAAGGAGGCACGATCAATACCGTACACTTGTCGGAATGTTATGGTGACTAATTTGGCCACTCACCATAAGGTATCAACACTTGGCAAGGGAAATGGGAGTGGAAACCAGCTGCAAACAGGCTGTTCTGAACATTGAATCTGGTCTGCAGACCCCTAGCGCACCGTTACACTTATATTGTAGCGGTGCGCTAGCACCTAGTTTGGCAGAATTGCATTTTCAGTCCCTGCACCTTGTTTTAGCCATTTCCGACACGTTTAAGGCCCGTTAACCCCATTTCAAAGCTCTAAAATGAAGTTAAAGTATAGGGAACTTAAAATGTGTTCAAAAATATCTCGGATGTCGGTTCGTTTGGCCGTACGGTCGCGATGTTCGGTTAATTACGACGGAATGCGCACAAGCGCGAAAAACGATCCAAATGGCGCGACGAATGGATTTTTCTTATGGCGAACACTAAAATATAATATAGTCATGCTTACATAAATTTTTGGATGTCCGGATGTATTCAGAACGTAAGTTATGCGCGAAAATGCAAACTTGTGCACTTTTTGACACTTTTAGTCCCTGAATGTCCCAAAAGTTTATTTTAGCACACCAAACCCCTCAAAGCCTATTTCTAAGCTATGTAAAGGATATTTAAGGTGTGTTTAACTTATGGTCATGTTCCGGAATGTTCGTTACAGTTCAAATTGACATACTTTCGCAGTTTGTCATATTTAGTCCCTGTAAGCGAATTAACTTGTTTTTGCCATACCAAAGCCTTCAAAACTTATTTCTAAGTTATGTAAAGGTTATTTAAGGTATGTTGAGTATATGTTAATGTTCCGAAGTATTTTTCGCATTAAACTGAGTACGTTTACGCACTAGTTTGCGTTTAACTCTCCAGAAAGTGATATAGAGTTTGAAATTGGATAAAAGTCAAAACATGAAAAATGTAAAACATAACAAAACAAACATTGTGATCAAATAACATTGTTTTATTGATAATAGAACTGTTCATAGTGATTACAAGCACAGTTGTTACAACTCATTAAATGGGTCACCATATATCTATGTCATTCACGTAACATGTCTAAATTCTTATATATTATCACACAATCCTTAATGTTAATCCATATTTTGATCATGTAATCTCATAAGTAAGCCATTTATGTGTCTCTTTAGGACTTCAATATTACTCAACTACATAAGTCTATTCTTTTAATGACATTATACTACTGCATGTATTTTGGTTTTAATGAGCCTTGAATCTCACTTGCTTCTTTATTTACATAACAAGTATGCATGTATCAACATGAAGGATAATACATTACCCTACGTTATGGTCTTATGGTAATAATCAATCACCATCCCACTTGTTTGCTCCCTTAAGCTTAAGCAAGGAGTTATTCTATTATCCAGCTATTATCAAAACTAAAGTATCCGTTAAATGGATTTCACATTTAGAATTTACTTACGTGTGCGATCAAGTAGAGCATCATCCATGCTCGTTTAAGTCTCGTTGCACACCACCTATGCAACTTGCATACTCCTTCAGCTTTTAGCTCTAAGTACCTCTTGGCCACCACACACACATATTTTGCAGGTTTCTTGCTATAATACTGCAATAACTTAACACAATTGTCCATAGCAATATATAAATTATCATTTTCATTATTTGTCCATACCTCTAACACTTCAAATGCCCATAGAATTCTCACAAATACGTTGATTAAGGCTTCCAATTTCGTGTTATTCGCTTCTTTTGAGATTGAACGATCCTGTATTAACTCCATCTTCTTTGGCCATCATTCGACCCCAAGCACCTGAACCTCCATCTTCTTATCCATTGTTACAATCCTTACCATACTCACATTCTTGTGATGCATTATCTACTTTGCGAGGCTTGTCACCTCTGTTTTTTTTTTCACTCTATCATTCCACATGTAACATACTTCTTTATTTAAATGTAATTAAAAATACATGTCTCATATTAAGCACGAGTTCTAACATGAACTTCCTTTATATGAGGTTACTCAACCTCTAGTGTATACATTATTTCAATCAAGGTAAAACCACTTAATCCTTTATCATTAGTTAACTTTTCTTTCACATTTTAATCCACCTCCAAGTATTTATACGTTTTGAAAATGATTACTAATCATTTTCCATTCACATTTCGTGAAGGTAACTTTTCAACTTTTACCCAATTTACTTAACATTGGTTTTATATATTACAATTTATGGGAATTAAATCTTAGTTGACACTCGTGAAGCTTAAAGCTTCAATCTAATCACTCATGAGATACTTATCCTCATGATCATTTCCCATAAAGTCTTTAGTCATCAATATTATTACCCATGAAGTTTGGACACTTCATGTTTACACCTTTGAAGTCCGTACACTTTGAGTTATCATCCGCCAATACTACTATTACAATTTATTATTCTAATTCCTCCCTTTTATTTGCATAATTCAGTCACATAGGAGCTTAACGTCTTTATCATAAGTATAAATGTGCATATTTATGTTTTCTCTTCTCATTCATTAAATATCCCTCATACAGACTTACACACATTCATATTCTCATATTACAATTTACAAAAACTTTTCCAGACATGCGTACTTAATAAGTAAGTAGGGGGCTCTTAGTGTGTACTTACAAGTACGCACACCACATTTATGTGTACTTAATAAGTACATATGTCCTATAACCATTAACATTTGTAATCCAATTGTTACCCTTAGATTATAAGATACTTAAACCCCACTATTACCCGTGAAGTCCTTACACTTCACTTTTTACTTCCCTTAGAGTCCTTACACTCCAATTATTATCCATGATGTCCATAGACTATCACCATACATTCGTGATGCCTGTGGACAATCACCTTTCATTCCATGATATCCGTAGATATCAACTTTTCATCACTTTCATTACGTGATATCCGAAGATATTAGCTTTACTTTCATTACATGATATCCGAAAATATCAACTTTACTTTACTTTTACTTTCTGTGATACCCGAAGGTATCACATTTACTTAACTTACTTCCATGTTACATGGAGGTAACATCTTTACTTTACTTCTTTCCATAATACCCGAAGGCATTATCTTTTCTTAACTTCTTTCCATGACATTCAACAATGTCAAGTTTACTTTCGTTTCTAACCACAGCCACGACTATGATTGATAATAATGGGCATCACCTCCGCTTCTACGACCACATGGGTCATTTATACTTTGGTTTTACATGTCATTCACATGATATTATTAAGATCAATT
>JARYGA010023392.1:0-45269 GCA_030545235.1 Helianthus tuberosus
TCAAGATATGGCGACACTACTTGTACGGTACCAAATGTGCTATCTACACTGACCACAGAAGCCTTGAGCATATCTTCAAGCAGAAAGAACTGAATATGCGACAGCGACGATGGGTTGAATTGCTAAACGACTACGAATGCTCAATCAGGTACCACCCAGGCAAAGCCAATGTTGTGGCTGACGCCCTCAGCCGAAAAGACACCGCGCCTAAGCGCGTGCGAGCTTTACAACTCACCATACAGTCTAGCCTTCCTTCCCAGATAAGAAATGCTCAGGTGGAAGCATTGAAACCAGAAAACGTCAGGGCAGAAGCCTTACGCGGCTCAAGGCAACGCTTAGAACAGAAGGAAGATGGAGCTTATTACGTAACAGGACGCATTTGGGTCCCACTGTACGGCAACTTACGCGAGCTGGTAATGGATGAAGCTCACAAGTCTCGCTACTCGGTACATCCTGGTTCGGATAAAATGTACCACGATATTAAGACTACATACTGGTGGCCTAGCATGAAGGCCCACATAGCCACATACGTTGGTAAATGCTTGACTTGTGCGAGAGTCAAGGCAGAATATCAGAAACCGTCAGGACCACTCCAGCAACCTGAGATACCACAATGGAAATGGGAGCACATTTCCATGGATTTTGTTACTGGCCTACCTAGATCTCAGCGCGGAAATGATACTATTTGGGTGATCGTGGATCGACTCACAAAGTCTGCTCACTTCTTGGCTATCAAAGAAACAGACAAGTTCTCTACCTTAGCAGACATTTACTTAAAAGAAGTGGTCTCGAGGCACGGTGTGCCCACCTCTATTATCTCTGATCGCGACGCCCGTTTTACTTCAGAACTTTGGCAAGCAATGCATAAATCTTTTGGCTCTCGTTTAGACATGAGCACGGCGTATCATCCTCAGACCGATGGGCAGTCTGAGCGCACTATTCAAACTCTAGAAGACATGCTTCGGGCGTGCGTAATAGACTTTGGTAACGGTTGGGAAAAGCATCTGCCACTCGTGGAATTTTCATACAATAACAGCTACCACACCAGCATTAAAGCTGCACCATTCGAGGCACTGTACGGGCGTAAGTGCCGGTCACCTCTCTGTTGGGCAGAGGTGGGAGAAAGTCAAATCACAGGTCCAGAAATGGTAGTTGATACTACTGAAAAGATTGCTCAAATACGACAACGCATGGCGGCAGCTCGGGACCGTCAGAAAGTATACGCTGATAAAGACAGGAAACTACTCGAATTCCAGGTTGGGGATCGAGCGCTACTTAAAGTTTCACCCTGGAAGGGTGTGGTTCGTTTTGGCAAACGCGGCAAACTTAATCCACGATACGTCGGACCTTTCAAAGTTATTGAGAAAATAGGCAAAGTGGCCTACAGATTGAACTTACCACCTGAACTCAGTGCAGTTCACAATGTCTTTCACGTATCGAATCTGAAGAAATGTACGTCAGATGAGACCCACGTAGTTCCCTTGAAGGAACTCACTATCGACGAACGGTTGAACTTCGTCGAGGAACCTGTTGAAATCACGGACCGGGATGTTAAGGTCCTCAAGAACACGAGAATCCCTCTGGTACGAGTTCGTTGGAACTCCCGCCGCGGCCCAGAGTATACCTGGGAACGAGAAGATCAAATGGAACTCAAATATCCCCAGTTATTCGGAAACAATGCAACTACTACTGAGGCTGAAGCTACCAATACAGAATTTCGGGACGAAATTCCAAATCAACGGGGGGATGATGTGACACCCCAAGAAAACCAGTAATCTTCGCAAACCTGCTCGAGGAGCCGCGATACGACACAGGTAAACAACGTCACACTACTAGCTTCCTCAGTAACCGCATGCTAAATTTCGGGATGAAATTTCTTTCAAGTTGGGGATAATGTGACAACTCGAATTTCCGACAGTCTTTATTCGCATTTAATGCACGTTGACTTTGACTTGTTTGACTTATAACTGTACATTGTGATATGATGAATGCATTGTGATTGCATGGTTATGTGTGATTATGTAAACATGTGTACTGTTTGTGAAACTTAAACTGTTAAACTATAAAAGAATCCGACGAAACATAATGTATTTCGCCAAGTGAGTTCCGACGAAACAAAACCTGTTTCGCCAACAATCCTCTCGACGAAACAGCTGTTTCGCCGAGCCCAGATTCGCTGAGGCCCAGTAGGGTCCAGTACTGTTAGACATGTTTATATTACGTAGAACGATTCCATTCGCCACACTTTAGCAAACCAGAAAACCCTAGAGGACTCTCTACTGTGTGACGGCGAACTAGAACCCACCGGAAACTCGTGTGCGATCCAACCTTCATCTCGGTTAGTACGGGTTTGTTAAATCGGTTCTGTTGATGTTTCTGATTACTTGTTATGCGTACATGTAAATGCTGATTTATGCAACGGATTATGAATATATGTGTATGAGGGTATAGATGTCGATGTACGTGATTAATCGGATAAGTAATTATAAGCGAAACTTAATACGATAAAAAACAATCGGTTCTGAATGTTGTTGATATACTCTGATTCTGAATACACATTAGTATCGGGATAGGATTCGATGATATGATGTTATATGTTAATCGATTCGATATACGTTTAAACTAGGGTTCATGCTAGACAATGATTTTCGAATGATTGAGTTGTGATGTTTCTGCATGTACGTTGATCTCCATACAATTCTGATATTTGTGACGACTGTTAGGACGATTAGGGTTTCTGTATGATACGTAACTGATATTCATGACGTAGCTGAAATTGTGACGAATCAAACAGCTCTTGACGAAACAGAGGTAACGACGAAACAGTATGTGTTTCGTCGAGACCTCAACGACGAATCAAATTGTAGACGAAACAGGGTGTTTCGTCGAAGGGACTTATGGCGAAACAGGGGTGTTTCGCCAAGTGGGTAATCAGCACAGTAACATGTTTTTATTCTGTTTAAAAGTTAACCGGGTTAGTTAACTGCTGTTAAGTGTTACCATCTTGTGTATGATCTGAAATACGTGCTACGTGCTACTTGCTTACCAACTGTGTGTCTATACATGAAAACAAACTGATTTCACATACGTGCATACTTTAGGACGTGATTGATTATTTGCGAGCATACATACTTAACATACCGAGCAAACCAAGGTGAGTTCACACAGCCAAGGCATGGGATTCTCGGGATGGGAATCGGGTTGGATTGTTTGGAATGGATAACTACTCGTACTTACGCTATCGCTAGACTATAGACCATCGTCCTCGGGATAGTCAGGACACTTACGTAAAACCTACGTAACCTAGTATCTACCATTGTCTCCCGGGTCGGGAGGACACTTACGTAAAACCTACGTAAACTAATACCCACTACTGTCTTCCGGGTCGGAAAGACACTTACGTAAAACCTACGTAAACCCCACACGTACCACTGTCCTCGGGGAAGGGCACTCACGTAAATCCTACGTGACCTTGTACGTATTCCTGTTCTCGGATTTAGAAGAACACATGGTTGTAAATAGTCTAGTAAGTACAAACATGGGAACCCCCCATTAGTAAAGTTAAACGTGGGAAACCCCCACTAGTAATACATATGATCATGGGAAACCCCCACTATTAGCACATACCTACATGGGAAGCCCCCACTAAATGGATACATGATTTGTATAACGAACTTATTAACTGTGAACTCGCTCAACTAGTTGTTGACTCTCTGCTGCATGCCTTGCAGGACCTTAGGTACATTTGGAGCTTGCACGGGAGGAGCAGGTCGTTGTGGGACATGGATCGATGATGCCATGTTAACTATCTAAACATTTGAATTTATGATTTACTTTGGGTTTACATACTTATGCTTCCGCTACATACTTGTTGATGTTTGGTTTTGAAAACACCTTTCGTATTGATGAATGATTTTTTTTGGTATTTACTTATATGTTCAATATGATTGGTGGCTTGATCCTGGTCAGTCACGCCTCCAAGCGGTGATACTCCGCGTGTGGATTTTGGGGGTGTGACAGGTATGACTAGCGATTCATCTGCTAGACATTTCTTTAGATTGCAGATGTGGAATACATTGTGAATACCACTGAGCTCTTCCGGCAAGTTCAACTTATAAGCCACTGACCCAACACATTCGATAATCTCGAATGGTCCTATATACCTCGGGCTTAACTTACCTTTCTTACCAAATCGCATCACTCCCTTCCAGGGTGATACCTTAAGCAAAACTTTATCACCAACCTCAAACTTTAGAGGTTTTCGCCTTTTATTAGCATAACTTTTCTGCCTATCCCTGGCAGCTTTCAGGCGCTCGCGAATCTGGACAATCTTGTCCGTTTTTTCAAAGACTATGTCATGTCCTGATAACTGAACTTCTCCTACTTCCGCCCAACAAATCGGTGTTCTACATTTTCAACCATATAATGCCTCAAAAGGTGCTGCCTGAATACTAGTATGGTAGCTATTGTTATAGGAGAACTCGATCAATGGCAGGTGATTATCCCAACTACCACCTAAATCAATCACACATGCACGAAGCATGTCTTCCAAAGTTTGGATTGTACGCTCACTCTGTCCGTCCGTCTGAGGATGGTAAGCCATACTAAAATTTAAGCGCGTGCCCAAAGACTGTTGGAAAGTTTTCCAAAAATGTGATGTGTATCTGGTATCTCTGTCAGAGATTATTGACACTGGTACACCATGCAGAGATACAATCTTATCTACGTATAATTGGGCTAACATGTCGGAGCTATAAGTCTCCTTGATGGGTAGGAAATGTGCTGACTTAGTCAGTCTATCTACTATTACCCATATAGTATCATTTCCTTTCTTTGTCTTTGGTAACTTAGTGATAAAATCCATTGTCACCATTTCCCACTTCCAGGTGGGAAGTTCAGGCTGTTGTAGCAAACCTGACGGCTTTTGATGTTCGGCTTTAACTTGGACGCACGTCAAACATTTGGCTACATAAGTAGCTATAGACTTCTTCAAGCCTATCCACCAATAGTTTACCTTTAGATCCTGGTACATCTTATCAGCTCCAGGATGAATAGAATATTTTGAACTATGGGCTTCTTGGAGGATAACATCCCGAAGTCCTCCATAAACTGGAACCCATATTCGTCCATTTAATCTCAAGATTCCGTCCTTGCCATAGGATAACTGTTCTTCAGTTACTCCTAGCTTTTCATCAGGATACTTAGCTTCCAACACAGCTTCCTTCTGTGCAGCTAACAACCTTTCGTTCAAACTATTCTTTATCTCAATGCTCTTGGCATTGATTCTTATAGGTTTCACTCTTTCCTTCCTACTTAAGGCATCAGCAACCACATTTGCCTTGCCAGGATGGTATCTTATTTCACAATCAAAATCATTCAAAGTTTCCATCCAACGCCGTTGCCTCATGTTCAAATCCTTCTGATTAAATAAGTGTTGAAGGCTCTTGTGATCTGAATAGATCACACACTTGGTTCCATACAAGTAATGTCCCCACAGTTTTAGTGCAAATACAACGGCACCCAACTCCAAGTCATGGGTGGTGTAATTCTTCTCATGTACTTTTAATTGTCGTGAAGCATAGGCAATAACTTTACCTTTCTGCATAAGCACACATCCCATACCTGTGTGCGATGCATCACAATATACCACGAATTCTTCTATTCCATCAGGCAATGTTAACACTGGTGCATTGCTCAACTTTTTCTTAAGAATGTCAAAAGATTCTTGCTGCTTAGGCCCCCAGTCAAATTTGTTATTCTTGCGGGTGAGTAGAGTTAGGGGTGCTGCAATTCTTGAGAAGTTTTCAATAAATCGCCTATAGTATCCTGCAAGTCCTAGAAAGCTACGAATCTCTGTAGGTGTCTTGGGCTCTTGCCAGTTTGTAATAGCTTCAATTTTAGCGGGATCCACTTGGATACCACGCTCACTAACCACATGTCCAAGGAATTGGACTTCTCGAAGCCAAAATTCACACTTTGGAAATTTGGTATAGAGCTTTTCTTGTTGAAGTAGCTTAAGAATGCAACGAAGATGTTTCTCATGGTCAGCTTGGCTTTTCGAGTAAATGAGAATGTCGTCGATGAAAACGATGACAAATTTACCCAAGTAAGGCTTGCAGACGCGATTCATGAGATCCATGAATGCGGCAGGTGCATTAGTGAGCCCAAAAGGCATCACTAAGAACTCGTAGTGACCATAACGAGTCCTAAATGCAGTCTTGTGTACATCTTCTTCTTTAACCTTCAATTGATGATAACCTGACCTCAAATCGATCTTAGAGAAGTAGCTTGCCCCTTGCAATTGATCGAACAAATCGTCGATCCTGGGCAATGGATATCTATTCTTGATAGTAACCTTATTAAGCTCATGGTAATCGTTGCACAGACGCATCGATCCATCCTTCTTCTTGAGAAATAGGATTGGCGCTCCCCATGGAGACGAGCTAGGTCTAATGAAACCTTTGGCTAGCAATTCATCTAGTTGTGACCTCAATTCCTTCATCTCTGTTGGTGCCAACCTATAAGGCGCTCTCGCAACAGGTGCTGCTCCAGGGATGATGTCAATTCTGAATTCTACTTGCCTATCTGGGGGTAAACCAGGTAGTTCTTCAGGAAAAACTGCAGGGTACTCAGAAATGACTGGAATATCTTCAATCTTGGGTTTCTACTCATCAATAGTCACCTGTGCCATATAAATGACACAACCCTTCTTCAGACATCTAGACGCCTTGAGCATAGACACTTGCTCAGGCAGTCCGTATTGGGTATCTTCCTGAATGGTAAGTGGCTCACCAGACGGAGTCTTGATCACCACTTGCTTCTTATTGCACACTATCTGGGCTTGGTTACGAGATAACCAATCCATGCCTATAACTATGTCAAAACCGGCTAACTTCAATGGAAGTAGGGACAATGGAAAAGAGTGGTTCCTAATGGATATGAAACATCCATCTAATACGGTTGACGCGGTTTCTAAGGTACCGTCAGCTAATTCCACCTCATATTTCACACTTAGGGTTTTAACAGGTAAATTCAGTAATTTGCAAAACTTATTATCTACGAATGACTTATCAGCACCTGAATCAAATAACACCCTTGCAAAAACATCATTTATGAGGAAGGTACCTGTGATCACATTGTCGTCCTGAACAGCTTCCTTTGCATCCATTCGGAAGACCCTTGCATTGGTCTTCTTAACCTCTTCAGGCTTCTTGGCGTATTTAGGGCAATTGGTTTTAATGTGCCCCTTCTCATTGCAGTTGTAGCATGTGGCATCTTTAATCTTCCTGCAATCAACAGTCTTGTGCTCTTTAGACTTGCATAACCCACATGCAGCTGGTCCTGACCGAGACTTGGACTCAAGTCTGCACTTTCCAAAGTGGCGTTTTTGGCAAGTCTTGCACTTTGGCTTTTCCTCAGCTTGTTGGCTACCCTTGTTGGACCCAGACTTCTTCCTGAAGTCAGTGCTACCTTTATGCTTCTTTTCAGATCTTCGTGAGTTATCATCCTCACGCTTTCTCTTGCCTTCTTCCGAATTCCTCAGCGATCTTAGCCTGACCGCGTCCAAGGTAAGAGACAAAGATAGATCAGCTGCTGATCTGAAAGTAGCATGTCTCGATGCCTTAACACTGGCCTTAATTTCTGGGGCTAAACCCCCAATGAAGCGAGCAATTCTTTTGGGTTCCAGGGTTACGAGATACGGAACCAGCCTAGACAGGGTATTAAAACTGGTGAGGTAAGCTTGGCAATCTAAATTTTTCATCACCAACGATAAGAAATCTGATTCAATTCTTTCAACCTCATGTTGCGGGCAATAATTTTCCTTAATGAGAGCAACGAACTGATCCCATGACAAATTGTAGAGCGGGATCTTTCCAGCAGCTTGAATGAGAGACTTCCACCATGCCAGTGCCTCTCCCTTGAAGGATTGGGATACATACTTCACTACATCCCTTTCAGCACAACCGCTGATGTCAACTACCGTGTCCATCTCATCCAACCAGGTCATACAATCAATTGCCCCTTTCTCCCCAGTGAAATCCCGGGGTTTGCAGGAAACAAAGTACTTATAGGTACAGGACTTGGTACGTGGTTTATCATCAAACACTATCCTTTTAGATGGAACACTGTGTTGATTAGATGAATGTCGATCATCATCTTTCTTTGGCTCATCTTTCTTAGAGGGTGGCTTGCTATGAGCCTCTGAATGAGTCTTAGGCTTGGAGTGCGGTATGGATAGGGTCCTACTTCGAGTCCCGCTAGATTCATTATACTGCCGTTCTATCGCTTTTGTAACAGCATTATCTACTAACGCTTGCAGCTCCGCACCAGTCACACGTATCTTAGTATTTTCATGGTTTTCCACCGGATGACTGTTTACCTCTTCTGACCTAGCCATGTAGCTTTAATTGCTACATAAAATCAATTAAGGCAAGGTTTATATAGAAGCTTATACAGTTTTATTGTTTTTGACAATTTATTAACCATGGTTTTTAATAGCCATTTTAGTTAATTTGTTAAATATATAATTATTCAGGATCTTTATTATAATCCTAAAGTGTAAGTTAGTAATAGCACAAAAGGCCTAGTCACGTAGACAAGTTTAGTTTATAAACCAGGATTTTTACAGAATCGAGGTATTAAGGTTTGAATCAAAGTTCATTACCTTTTCTTGACAGGGAGTGTAGGCCACCACTGTCTTTAGTCCCAGAGGACGTTAATTATAGCCCGTGGGCACTTCATCCTTAAGGGATGATTATATAAATAAGGGAAATTAAAAATAACCCAATTTAAGAATGACTTAAGTGATTTTATCGAATCACATTTGTCAAGCATGTTAATATGCTTCCAGAAGTTAAGGTTTTGAATCTTTTGGATAGGTTTTACCATCTTGGCCATGTCTGCAACGACATTTAGACTAGGTTTTACCTTTAAGATTCTTTTTAATATTTAACGCTGAACAACCCTAAATTGAGAGGTTAATAGGGATCTGAATCTAATTGAGGAACTACCATCTTGGCCCTGTCTTAAGGTGACATATAGCTAGGTCTTGTTCTTTTTAGATTTTGCCATTTTATTATAATGGTAGATCTTTTAGTAGGAATGTTATTTTATTTATTTCACATTTTATGTTTATGCATGCAATAAAATGAAAATTTAATTTAACCATTCCATAAAAATTTAACGAGTACAATTTTGCCCGTAACGGGACTTCTACTAAAATAACATGCCCACGCAGGGGTTTAAACATACCAACATACCCACGCAGGGGTCAACAGAAAAACATGCCCACGCAGGGGCATAATACAAAAAGACATACCCTCGCAGGGGTTAAACAAAAAGGCATGCCCACGCAGGGGCTGGATTGGAAATAAGGAAATACAACCAAAAAATTAAAGGATTCAATGGTCCTTCTTGATCTTCCCTTTTATTAAACTTGCCAATCCCTTAAAGAAGCCTTGTCGTTCCCTGCGATCTCTGTGAACTTCCCTCTCAACTTGGTCCAATCTTTGGAGAATTTCCTCCTGTTCTGGTGGGGAAAACCGTGGTACCTGCGGCTGCGGTTGCGGCTGATGTGGAGGTCGAAGAGACGGCTGTTGTTGGTATCCATATGCTGGGTATCCAACTCCCCAAGGAGTTCCGTAGAGCCCTTCGGGGTTAAGAGCATTGTAGTTCCATGCCGCTAGGTATGGGTCGATCTCAGCATAATTGAAGCTGGTGTGAGCCGGCTGCTCAAAGGGATTATACGCTGCTGAGCCAGCGTACGTGGGAATTGGGTTGTCAAAGCCCAACGGTGGTGGCACAACAGGTGCAGTGTTCATTTCCGGGATGGGGTTTGAAGGTCCCCCCATCTGCTGGTCTTCTCGGAGCGGCGGGTAGTGGCTGCCACTCGATGGTTGAGGGGTGCTGATATGCACTCCTCCTCACACGGACATCCGTGCGTTCGATCTCCTTCGCCTTGGTGGCTCAGGAGGCTGCTGCTGAGGTGGTGGTGGTGGCGGGGTAATTTCCACGAAATGTGAATCCCCGGAAGGATTCTGCTGTTGCTGCTGCTGCTGCTGATGAGGCGATGAAAGATAAGAGGGTGTAAAATACCATTCATACTGGTTGAACCTTGCTTGGTAGCTATCTGGACCATGGTAAGGTGATCCATGAAAAGATGACCCATCGGAAATTTCTATGGGATGTGTAGGGGTACCGGTCGGTGGTTCGGTAGGGTCGGTATCCTCATCCATATCCATGGCGTGATCTCCAGAAAAGTGATCTTCCGTTCCCAATGGGTTAACACCCACTGGTTCTTCGAGGTAGTTTGCCGGGTTAAACCGGCTTCGGAAGATATGTGACGGGTTATCAAAGGAGTGACGAGAGTTGGACCTCTGGAGAGGGATAAATGAAGGCTGTGGGTTTTCGGGCTCATTTTCTGAATGGGGTCCAAAAGAGTGAAGGTAAGACGGTGACGATCTTAACGAGACTGACCGTCTCGCTGGCTGCAGATGCATCCTCCAGTCCCCCTGGGGACTTGTACGCATGTTGATGGGTGAGGTTCTTCTTTGAGAAGGCCCGGCCTCCTGGTCGTGGCCTACTACAGGTGACTTTCCTTTTCTCCTAAGGAATCTTGGCGGCATATTTAAATCTGTCAACGTAAACAAGATAACAACAAAGAAAAATATAACAGACAAAAATTAAAATAAAATCAGGATTTGTCCTATGTTCTTTGTCTAGACTCGAAAATTCGAGGAATGTGCAACTGTGTAACTGAGATTAAACACAAAAGGCTAGTGTTTAATTCACTCAGTGTTAGCTATGATACCAACCTGTCACACCCCGATATTTCCACGTATTACCGGTGGGCCCGGTGGGCCCGGTGGGGAGTATCGTGACGTAGTTGATATCATCATAGTCAAACAACACAATTTAAATGCACAGCGGAAGCAAAAGATAGATTCATTTCAACTTTAATAAATTGTAATATTAAGTATCACAAAATAGTTGAAACAGATCCATAGGCGGATCAAAATAAAAAGGAAAACTGTTCAACAGACTTCGACATCTAGAGCTTGCGAGACTTGATTATTGATGCCTGGAGTAGCCAGCCTATTACGTATAGTACCTGCACTTAGCCTTTTGGAAAATACGTCAGTTTACACTGGTAAATACAACTTAACTGACTCATTTTGAAAATAGTTTAAAAATTGATTTGGATGCACTTCGGCAAAAATATCTTTTATAACTTGGGACAATTAAAAATAATCTTGTATACAGTTTTACTTATTTGTCGTCCATTAGGGCGGGTTTGTAGGGCCGGTCTAGATTAATTGACACGCCACAGGTATAATGCCCACAAGGATTATTTCCTTTAAGTGGATTACCAGTTTTTACATAATGCATCTGTCAGGTGTACGCCTACACCCCGTGCTTAGGTCGTGGGCATTTCTTTGAATGATGCCATGGATATCCGGGACATGGTCATTTAACCCCCAAAGGCCATACACCAAATAATACAGAATAAAACGAGTTATGTAAATACATCAATCACAATCCGATTTAAATGATTACATACCCGACCAAGCGGTATTATTATAATACCGTATCCCAAGCCCGTATAAGGAAAATAAGTTAAGAGTATTTACCTGAGCAAAGTATAAATCAAATATAGCAAGTGCACGTAGCTTTTGCTGGGCTCCTAATCTGGAACGAAGGTTTTAATAACCTATTAGAATCCTAACGGGTCTTTAATTAAGCCTAGACTTAGACCGGTTAGTTTTCAAAAGAAAGAGACGGTTCAAACGCATGATAAAGCGAAGACCGGTTTAGAATGTGGTTTTGACCTGACAAGCTTGTATGCTTTTTTAATATGGGTAACTTAAACACATTCTGGATTTCGAGATGAAAACGATATGGTTTGACCCGTTTCGGCTAATATATGCAGACTAGTTACATAAGCCGATCCGAACGCGAAAAGTGCGTAACGGGTAACCATATGAGTCATATACAAGTTTCCTAAGTTAATATGCCTTAAATATGTTGCGACATCAGTAAGATATCTTCTATTATGCCCGAAATGGTTTTAAACTCAAACTATGCCCCGTAGGGGCATTTTGGTCATTTAAAAGGTTATAAAAGAGTTTAAATATAAATCTGAGTTTCGGGTCTGATGTAATCAGTAAAAATACTTAATTTACTATGTTATATCAGTAGGGTATAACCTATGTGTGAAATTTATCATTTCTAACCATACTATGCACCGAATGGGCATTTTGGTAATTTCACTTAAACCTAAAAGGTCAAAACTGGAAATCTGAGTTTAAAACTTTTGCTTACTGTTAATATATAAAAATTTACTGAAATTATCAGTAGCATCAAACCTTATATGTTTAAAATAGTTTTAATACATACTATGCGTTAAAAACGCTTAAAAAGGCGATTTGGAGCTATTTCCGGGTTTTTACGGGAAAGCTGATATTTTTATTATTCCAGAAGGCTTAAAATATTATGTTTATCATTTAAAATCAGTAGCAAAAGGTTTGGAATCAAAATGATTTGTAAAACTCATTTTATAGCCCAAATGGGCAAAACCGACAATTACCGAATCAAGCTTAGAACTCTATGTTATGCTCAGCCTAAAATTAAATAAAAATCTTCAAAAATCCCAAAATATTATTTTATACCAGTAGGTAAAAAGTTTGGTATTAAAAATCGGGTTTAGATAGGCTATATGCTAATTACGCCGTTTATTTAATAAAAAGCTTTCCAATTACGCTAATGAGCATAACTCCTAATCTAGAGCTCAAACTGATGTGAAATTTTATGGACAACTTTATAAATCAGTAACTAAGGTCTCCATTCTTTTATATTTTCAAAATCACGTTTTAAGGTCAAAAGGGCATAATAGTCAACATTTAAGCATTTAACGAAAGCATGCATATGAATCGGATAACTAATGAACCAAGTTGTATAATCACAGAGGGTTATACTTACGTATATCCTGGTCCAAATAAAGCTCTAAGGCATTTCTAAACTATGCTCAAATGGGTCAGAACTGAAAGTCAAAACAAAAGTCAAATTGTGCGACTTTCGGTTCCGAACCGGGTCTCTACTGAAAATTGTCGGGTTGAACATGTTTAGACATGTTCTTACATTAATTACCAAGTTATATTAATGATAAAACAGGTTGCATGGCTTCTACATTGCTAATTATGCATTAATTTGGAAATAAGCTTTCTGTTGACTTTTTAATATCAAGTTTGACCCGACAATTGACCTAGTTAGAGTGGGAATCAGAGAGTACCCTTTCAAGGGTTTATTGCCCACATAAATACCAACTTATAGGTACTTTTAATTCGATATTTGACTAAACAATTATTGATTAATCTCGAAGTCAAACTTTAATTACGACGGTTTGACTTTTAGCTAATTAACTAAGCTAAACTGAATTAGAGTGGGTTAAGGACAGTTACAAGAGTCCTAAGTATGCTTAAGGATCCTAAGAAGGCTTGTTGCTGATCAGAGAAGCTCCAGAAATGAGTCTTGAGTGAACTTGAAGTGAGCAAGCTTCAAGTGTTGCAACAATGCTCTATTTATACAAACTTTGATTGCATGAGATGATGCCAACCAAGTCTACTGATGTTTTATGATGGTCCCATGTGTCCCTATAATGCCAAAACCAGTTGCCAAGCCCCTGATTTCGAAAACCACTCTCTTAAAGCGGTGCAACAGGCTGAACAGACATCTGTCCATTTTCTGCTGCCAGCGACTGTCTTACGGACCGTAAGCAAGAAGCCTTGCGGACCATAAACACCTCTTACGGACCGTAAGATCTTGCCTTTGCGGTCCGTAACCGACCCTGGATTAAATCGCCCAGTTGCAGCGCTTGCGGACCGTAAGCCTAAGGCCATACGGTCCGTATCCGATGACCAGAAGACAAAAACTTGTTAACTTTCAAGCTTTGACCATGCAACTTTCATAGTTCGAATCTTGGGTCTCTTGTAACAGAATGGGTCCACTTGATCAGTCTTAAAGAGGTTATAAAGCCTTGCCATGCACTTACACATCCTTGGATTCTTATGGAGAGTCTTGCCATGCACTTAAATAAGGTTTTAATTCTTTTGAACAAGAATTTTAATTATGAACTTTGTTGTAACATTATTTAAAAACCCAAATTCTTTATAAATTGAATTTATTCATTATAGGAATAACCGGCTCTAAATAGATCAGATGTTTATCATATTGATTAAGGTCTTGGGATTTATAATTAGGTCGCTCAGAGGTGTTTATTAACATGTCGACACTTTTTAAATCCTACCATACATCTTCTAATTTGACTCGGGTTCCTGACACGTTTATCTTACATGACACGTGTCTTTATTCCATTGGGTATGATTTTGTGAGGTGTTACATCAGGACCTTCTCTATATTTTGAACGGTAGTTATGTACCTAGCTAGCTCTTAGTCTTGCTTGCTCATCCTTTCCCTATTCTCTTGGATAAAATCCATGAGGACTTCCTGTAGACTTGGCTTCTTCTCTTTAGGCCGGAATCCACTATTTTCTGACTTCCCGGTTGGGAATGAATTCATATTATCTCTCTAGCTAACCCTTGGCTTCCCTTTATCAGCACTGGATGGGTATCTGAACTGGTCATCTATGATGTCAACTTCCTCTAATAGCGTAGCTATAGGAAAATCCTCAGTCGCATGAGAGCCCCCGCACGTACTGCACATCTTCTGTTTCAACATTAGCTTTTCAGTTTGTGTAGTGAGTGCCTCAACTTGGGTTGTAAGATTTGCATTTGAATCTACACGTCGTACATCAGCCTTTCTTGAAGATCTGGAATCTCTCTTGTATGGATAATCATCTGTAGAGATCTTTTCAATAAGAGCACGAACAGTAGGAGGAGTTAACTCAGAGTAGACACATATAGCTATTATATCTAGGTTTTTCTTAGATGGATTATAGAGACCGTTATAAAAATGTTCATAACCATCCACGGCTCCATACCATGATGGGGGCAATTCTTTTGCAGCTCCTTGCATTGATCCCAGGCGTCTTAGAAACTTTCGTCTTCCTCTCGCTCGAAGCCATAAATCCTGCTACGTAAGCGATTTGTTTTAGAGGGAGAAAAGAATTTGTGTAGGAAATTTTCAGCCATGTCTATCCAAGTGGTGACAAAACCAGGGGCTAAAGAACTAATCCATAAGCGGGTTTTTCTTACCAGTGAGAACGGTAAAAGACGGAGTCTCACTACATCATCAAATACTTCTTCGATTTTGAAAGTATCGCAGAGTTCAAGAATTTATTGATATGATCGTTTGGGTCTTCGTCTGTAACCCCTTGACACTGACACGAGCGTTGGATCATTGAGATGATCTGAGTCAGGATTGTGTAGTTGCTCACTCTAACTCTCGATATAATGACATTGTTCCTAATCGCATCTGCAGAGGGATGTACATGATCCAAAATGGTTTGTTCTGCTGCCATTCTTAAATGAAGTCTAACGCACTAGAAAGTACTAAGGCACACAGAATAAAGCAGAAATCAAAGCACCCAAAGAACTTAAAGCAAAGAAAACTAATAAACCTAACTAAAGTGGCTGGACGACTACTACAATGATAATTATGAAATAGTGATGTGTCCCCGACAACGGTGCCAAAACATGACGTGCTTAGAAACTGACAAATAAATTACTCACAAACACATAATAGTATTAAGGTTAAAATATAATAAAACGCCAAAACGAGCAAATGCTTGTAAAACGCCATCATGCCATAAAAACGCCCCAAAAAAATACCAAACTATAATAAAATTACTTTGAACAAGTACTATTATAAAAAAAAGCGTAAAACAATGTGCAAAGAAAATAAAACAAAAAAGTCACATCGTTATCTAAACGTCATTGGAAAACAAAACGCCATAATTATAGCCGTCAAGATTAGACGTGTTACACCATAAAAACAGTTGAGTCTGAAAACAAAACACGGTAACTGCAAAAACAGTAAAATGAAACGACGGAAAACATAATTACTAACATTTATTATATTGAAAGCCAAATACTTGGGGAATTGAATTTATTTATCTTTTTCGAAACGCCATAATTACCTGTCATGCGCGGGAAAAAAATCAATATAAAAGAAGACCATGAGAACACAAGCTCAAACACGCCAAAAACATTGACTAAAAACGCCACATATTTTTCCAAACGCCAAAAACTTTAAAAATGGCTAAGGTTATTGCATGGAGGTTTGAAAGGAAAGAGAAACGATTCATCATAAAGTTCTCTTATAGGAGAAGGGTGAAGGTAAGGACAATCAAAGCCATGCTTGGTATGAATGAAGGGGTTCAGAGGGATATGCCGGCCCCTGGGGTTCCAATGGCCAACGATTGTGAAAGAACCCAAACTGTAATAAAAAGACTGAAGAGAAAATTTCCGGCAGAAGATGATGAAGATGATGATGATGATTTTGACGATACTCCTCTACCAAAACTTAGCAGTTGAGTGATGCATGAGGAAGAAGGAACACTTGAAGTCTTATAAAAACGGGGTGCAATATTCATTGCCAATGGAGGAAATGTTGAAGACAGGGTTGCTATCTATCATTGATCAACTCTGTGATTTAGCACCTTCGAACGAACCAAAATCCAAGGATACAGTGATATTCAAGAATAGGCTGCAGCAAAGAAAAGACAAGCTAATGGCGTTATAAGCCAATCTAAAATTTGATGATGATGAATCTGAAGAAAGTGATGAACAAAGCGATGGGTACATCTATGATGTAATCCCACCCACGGAAGACTACTAATTTATTTTGATTTCGTATTATTGTAATTTTATAAAATATTAATCTATGGTAATCAATTATTAACAAAAAGACCCAAAACGCCAAAAAAATGACATGGAAAAAGCCATAACGCCAAAAAAAATTAACTAGGTGACACAAAAAGAATTAATTCAACTAGAAGAAAATCTGAGAAAAACAGTGAAACGCCAAGTAATTAATGATTCTAGATAACGCCAAAATTATCTTCCACGCAAAAAATGAAACACCATGTCAAACGCGAAAATCTGGAAAGGAGAAGAATACTTAAAAAACAAAAAAACCCCTCGGACCCTGATCATGTCCCGCGCCACGTGTTGCGCCAGTATGCGTTTTCACCATTCTCACACTTTTGGGCGTTTTCTCCTGATCTCGTTTATATATATATATATATATATATATATAGGGGAAGGTTCAAATGAAAACCACTAGTTAACGCGAAAACTCGAAAACTAATTAAAAAAAGCCTAAAAAACATACAATTTTTTTTTTTTTTTTTTTTTGCAAAACCAAATTTCGCAGGTTTTTTAATATAAAAAAAAAATTTTCAAAAAAAAAAAAAAAAAAAAATTTTTGTGTAGTGCACATGTGTAATACTACACATGTGTATCTGTACTACACATGTGTATTATTACACATGTGTACTACACAAAAATTTTTTTTTTTTTTTTTTTTTTTGAAATTTTTTTTTTATATATAAAAACCAGCGATTTTTATTAAAAAAATTGAAAAAAAAAATTTTTTTTTGTGTGTTTTTTAGGCTTTTTTTAGTTAGTTTTCGAGTTTTCGCGTTAAAAGTGGTTTTCATTTGAACCATCCCCTATATATATATATATATATATATATATATATAAGAGGGCGGGGCACCAAGCTGCTTCGACAAACATTCCATAAAATGTCACCTGCCAATTTCTAATGTAATTGAGCTTTTAAAATACAAGTTAGTTTGATCTATAAGCTTTTTAAATTTAATACGAATTTTAATTCTAAATAAAGAGTCATATTAATACCACATGACATTTTCTCATTCAATTCACTAATAATATATATTTATGTTTCATATGCATATATATTATAATGCATAATAATAATTATATCTTTAGCTACTACATATTTATTAATTTGGAAGTTTAATATTTCTTTAAGGAACAGTTGCTATGTAAGGTTGGTTTGTATCTAAAAAAACAGTTTTTACACATGATCAATAATATGTGGCATTGTCCAGAGTAAAAAGTAGAGATGACCTTAAGCTATTGATACTTGCTGAGGATGGTTAAATTGCAAACAAAAATACAAATGTCGTGTATAAAGAAGTGTTCAGAAATTTATATATGTAATGTGCTTCTTGATTTTACATTGTTTGATTTAATAAGAATAATTCAGTTATGTAATGTGGTTTACATATTATAAAATTACATTATTTTTATCTTCAAATACGTGTAGTACGCGGGTTTATAAACTAGTAAAATAATATAGTAATGAACGTCATTATCACATCTCCAATTCTAGCCCAGATTTGATGAACATCAATTTTCATTCTAAAAAAATCTGATTTGGGTCAACTCCCAACATAGCATGTCTATTGTGTGAGTCCATATCCAAATGATGATACGGGTTCCTTCTCAAAAGCAAATCAAACACCCTTTAGAAAATGGCCATCAACGCAACTTGCTAACATATAAATCTAACAAAAGTACCTAACAATATCAAAATATAATTAAATGTACAAAAACTTTCTAAACCAAAGATTTGGAGGACATATAAAGAGTCCTTAAAGAATTTTGATAAAAGCATAAATTACTTATAAGACTATGTGTAGTGGCATCCAAGTCGTTTGCTTTTTTTGTCATGGGGCGTCCACTTCATAAGACCTGAAAATTAGATAAAATAGTGTAGTAGTTAGGCATGAGAAATTAGTGGGTTTAAAATTGCAATAAAAAAAATGATTGGTCAAGACAATAGTCAACCAATCAACCTCTCTCTTGCACTACGTGATGATACAAACCAAGAACAATACCCCAAAATGCCAAACCACATGAGAAAAGGATTGTGAAGTGCATATGGTGGGATGTGGTTTGGTCACTCACATACTCACTACACATGATGTAACTATTGTTATAGTTACAAGAGGATGGTTATAAGGCTAAAGGGTGTGGGGGTTATAGTTGAGACATGATTCGCCACGTAGGAACATCAATTAAATGCTATATCACCCCCTTCCCTAATCCATCATGGTTTGCATGGATTAAACCATGGCAACGATGACCCTCATTTCCATTTTTCAAGCCACGTAGGAACATCAATTAAATGCTATATCACCCACTTCCCTAATCCATCATGGTTTGCATGGATTAAACCATGGCAACGATGACCCTCATTTCCATTTTTCAAGCCACGTAGGAACATCAATTAAATGCTATATCACCCACTTCCCTAATCCATCATGGTTTGCATGGATTAAACCATGGCAACAATGACCCTCATTTCCATTTTTCAAGTAATAATTTCTTTTTTCTTTAAACAAAAATAAATTAAAATAAATAAGGAGATGGTGGTTTGGGTCAATACCACACCCTTAGAAAAGTGGTTTTAGATTATGGATTAGAGGTGGGTGACATGACACTGACGTGAAGAATCATGGTGGTCATAAAGGTGATGACCACACCATATAGCGTAACTTGTCACCTTAGCATTAATGGATTGCACAGTTGCATTAAAGTCTTGATGCAAAATTTGTTATTAGATATAAATTATAGTTTTTTCATAATTACTAAGGATTGCACAGTTGCATTAAAGTCTTGACGCAAAATTTGTTATTAGATATAAATTATAGTTGACCCGGGCTAATAGCTTAGCGGTCATGGGAAGTGATAGAAGACCGCTGGTCGAATGGTCACCGGTTCGATTCCTGATCCTGACCGGGTTTTACCGGTACTACACTGTCGTGTCTTCGGGCAGGTGTAGAGTCAGGTTTTCCTCGAAATTGGTGGCTTGGTGGGCTAGGGACTTCGTGTGTGTGGAATAGAGGCCGTCGTGGGCAACCTTTCAGCCATTGGGTGCCGCGACGAAGTACCCGGCGTTTATTATGTTGGCCGTTCAAAAAAAAAAGAAGATATAAATTATAGTTTTTTTTCATAATTACTAAACTTGTTATATATTATGTAACTCAATACGTCTCAACGTAAGTTTTAACTTATTTAGTTTTTAACTCTATAGATTTTATATTTATTAATATAATTGAATTATATATTTTAATCCGACTCTTAAAATGGTTTAACCGGTTGGACCAATGAACCTGTAGAGAGGCCGGTTCGATTATCGTTCCGATTTTAAAAATATTAGATTTTATTGTAATTAGTGTTTAAATGACAAACTTATTCTCATTTCAGGATTACACCTTATACATTAAACTAAAAAAAATCTTAACTTTTGGCTATCTTATGCCCTCACTAAACACGTAATAATATAATATAGATATTGACCCATTGCTGATGTTCCATTCTTCAGCGGGCATGCACAAAAAAAATCGAAGAAAAAATCTGCTTCTACCTTTAAGTTCCCATCCTCATCGGTTAATCAATAGAAATGGTCCCAGACATCAAAGAAGTATTCTTTTCTTTTGAATCATTTTTCTCCTCCCCACTTTTTTTTTTTTCCTTTCTTCACATTCGACACTTTGATAGACGCAGTTATTGGGAATCATTTACAATAGTGATTACGGTTGTAAATAAATTAAACGAACAAGAACAAGGCCTTGTCCCTGTTCGTTCATTAGAGATTGAAAATATTTATGAACGGTTCACGAACACTTACTGGACGAGATTTCTTGTTCGTGTCCGTTCATTAACGATGAACGTATTCATGAACACTTAGCAAACGTAAACAAAAACAAGCAACCATTCATGAACACAAATGAATGTTATATATTCATTTTATAATAAAATTTGCATTTTTATTAGAAAGTGTTGAGAATTAATTCAAACTCATTCATGCACGTGACCTATGGAACTGATTCTATCATTAAGTTTATCTTTAAAGTTGTTTCCTATTTTCTTGTTCTTGTTTTGAATAAAGCCTACCGGATGTAATCGTTGTGATAGTAAGTAGTCTAGTAGTTGCATTCCTTTTCTATTTAAGTCGTTCATGTTATTGTGGTTGTATCCACTTTTCAATTCAGTTAATAAGAAATCAGTTCCATATCTCAGTTTGTTATTGATTTGTGTTTGTGTTTGAGTGTTAAGATTCCAACAGAGTGGTATCAGAGCACAGGCTCTATACTTTGTTTGCTGATGAAAAGCTGTTTCCAATCCGACCATGGCTGAACAAGTTAATACTCTCCCTATGGCTCCTACTCCGATCCCTATGTTCAAGGGTGAAGGGTACGAGTATTGGAGTATTAGACTGAAAACTATTCTGAGATCAAGAGATCTCTGGGATTTGGTTGAGACTGGTGTTAATGAAGCTGAAACAGATCAGGGAAGATTGAAGACAAGTAGAAAGAAGGATGCTCATGCCATGGCTTTCATACAACAAGCTGTGCATGACCAACTGTTCTCAAGGATTGCTGCTGCTACATCAGCCAAAGAAACATGGGAAATCCTGAAAATGGAATTCCAGGGTGATACTCAGGTGAAGTCAGTAAAACTACAAGGACTCAGGAGGGATTTCGAGAATCTGTGTATGAAAGAAGGTGAATCCATTGGTGATTATTTCTCAAGGGTGATGGGAATAGTGAGTCAGCAAAGATCATATGGTGAGACCATCTCTGATCAGACTGTGGTTGAGAAGATTCTTAGGAGTCTTACACCTAAGTTTGATTATGTGGTTCCATCAATAGAAGTATCAAATGATCTGACTACCCTCACTCCTGTGAAATTGATGGGATCCTTGCAGTCACAAGAGCAAAGAATTAACAGTAGGGGTGGTGACAAGATAGAAAGGGTTGATGAGCAAGCCTTGTAGTTTTTTCAAGACACAAATAGGAGTCCACAAGGTACTGCTAGAGGAAGAGGACGTGGATTTGGAAGAGGCAGAGGTAGAGGTAGATCTACTGAACGAAATAGAGGGCCTCAATGTTACTTGTGTAACAGATTTGGTCATATAAAAAAGGATTGCTGTTATGATGAGGAAGAAGAGGCTAATGTTGTAGAAAATGATGCACAAGATGATGATAATGCTGCTGAGGAACTACATCTCTTCATGATGTTTGTTCCCACCAATCAATATGTTCTCATGGCTGACTCGGGTTCTAATACTAAATCAACATGTCTTTGGTTCTTGGATTCAGGCTGCTCTAACCATATGACAGGCAATAAAGACATCTTAAGTAATTTGGATACTACATTCAAATTAACTGTAAGACTTGGTGATAAGAAAGGTCTCTCAGTTGAAGGGGAGGGGACAGTCAAGATTACTCTAAGCAGTGGTAGCTACATGTTACTTGATGATGTATATAATGCTCCTAGCTTAGAGTATAATCTTTTGAGTGTAGGGCAGTTGATGAGGAAAGGATATTCCTTGTTGTTTGATCATGGAAAGTGTGTTATAAAGAATAGAGATTTAGGAGCCACCTTGATGACTGTAATGGTGGCAAGCAATAATATGTTTCTGCTGGATGCATCAAGTTTTGATCCTGTGAATCTTAGCCCTACAAAGCATGTTCAGACAGTTGATGAGGTTTCTAATCTTTGGCATATGAGGTACGGTCATTATAACTCCAATGCTTTAAAGGTTCTGTATGATAAGAGAATGGTTTTGGGTATGCCAAGAATAAAATCTTTTGGTGAATGTAATGGGTGTATTTTTGGTAAACAAGCCTTGTCACACTTTAACTCTAAGTTGTGGAGAGCTAAATAGAAACTAGAATTGGTATATGCTGATGTTTGTGGGCCAATGCAAGTAGCAAGTTTGGGTGGCAGTCTTTATTACTTGCTATTTGTAGATGACTTTACTAGAATGTGTTGGGTTTATTTTATTAAAAATAAACCAGAAGTCTTTGGCAAATTTAAGATATTCAAAGCTATGGTTGAAAAAGATGGGAATTATGCAATTAAGACATTGAAAACTGATAGGGGGGTGAGTTTTGTTCTAAGGAATTTAACCTGTTTTGTGAGATAAATGGAATTAAAAGAAAACTTACACCTCCCTACACACCTCAACATAATGGGGTTGTAGAGAGGAAGAATAGGATAATGATGGGCGTAACCAGGAGTATGTTGAAACAAAAGCAGTTACCTAACTATTTTTGGGCAAAGGCAGTGGCAACTGCTGTGTATCTTATTAACATTGCTTTCACAAAGGCAGTAAATAATAAGACCCCATTTCAAGCTTGGTTTAACTATAAACCATGGGTTGATCATCTCAGGGTATTTGGAAGCTTGGCTTATGCAGTGTCACCATCACATGGAAGGAGAAAACTTGATGACAGATCTGAAGCCTCTCTTCTCATTGGTTATATTGATGAGACAGATGGTTATAAGTTGTATAATCCTTCTACAAAAAAGATCTTTACTAGAAGGGATGTACAAATAAAGGAACAGCTGAAGTGGGATTGGAACAACAAAGAAAATAAGCAGGAGTATGAAGCCAACTTTATTGATCCTTTCCCAATTAACTATGATGATACATGTTTTGAAGCTGAAGGCTCTAAATCTCAATCCTCAAGTCAAAACAATGATCATGCAGCTAGCAGTAGCACAAGTCCTCATGTTTCTTCTAATATGCAGGAACCAGACGTGCAGGGTTCAAGTTCAAGCTCACCTTCACCTGTTCTTAAGTCTTTGAATGATGTTTATGCAAAGGCTAAGATGGTGAAAGCAAACTATGAAACTAGCACTATTCATGATGAAGATGATCCTACTATTTATCAGTTTGCTTTGAATGTTGCAGATCCAATATGTTATTCTGATGCAGTTACTAAGGAAGAATGGAAGGAAGCCATGAATGAAGAGATTCAAGCTATAGAAAAGAATGGCACATGGGATCTTGTAAACCTTCCAGCAGGAAATAACCTGGTTGGCTTGAAGTGGATTTTCAAGACAAAGTTGGATGCAGATGGTAAGATAGTGAAGTACAAAGCAAGGCTTGTTGCCAAGGGTTATTCTCAGCAACAAGGCTTGGATTATCAGGAGACTTTTGCCCCAGTTGCACGTTTTGAAACCATCAGGATGATTATTGCAGTTGCTGCACAAATGGGATGGGAACTACACCAACTTGATGTGAAATCTGCGTTCTTGAATGGTGAGCTGTTAGAAGACATTTATGTGCAGCAACCAGAAGGTTTTGAGGTAGCTGAACTGGAGGATAAGGTGTATAAATTAAAGAAAGCATTGTATGGGCTCAAGCAGGCTCCTAGAGCCTGGTTTGCAAAAATTGATGGGCATTTTGTCAAGCATGGGTACATCAGAAGTCATCATGAGCTTACCTTATATGTTAAACATCTGGCTAACAATCAAAGAATAATTGTATGCCTGTATGCTGATGATATAATCTGCACAAGTTCATGTCCCAGTCTGATTGCTGAGTTCAAGAAGGTTGAAGATCAAGCAGACAAGGCTAATGCCCTCATGTTCAGGAGTCTAGTTGGAGGGCTTATTTATCTAACTCATTCTAGACCAGATTTGGCCTATGCAGTGGGAATTGTATCAAGGTTTATGTAGATTCCATCCAAAATACATTGGGGAGCAGCTAAGAGAATCTTAAGATATGTGGCAGGGAGTTTAAAGTTTGGAATTTGGTATAAAAAAGGTAAGAAGGTGGAGCTTGTGGGGTACACAGATAGTGACTGGGCCAGCTGTGTTGATGACAGGAAGAGCATTTCAGCACATGTGTTCAAGTTGGGTAGTGGAGCAATCACTTGGAGTTCAAAGAAGCAGTAAACAGTTGCTTTGTCCAGTACAGAAGCAGAATATGTTTCTATTACTGCTGCAACTTGTCAGGCAATCTGGATTAGGAGAGTATTGGAAGAATTTGGGTTGAAACAGGAATTAGCAACTACTATTTTCTGTGACAACAAGTCAACTATAAACTTGAGCAAAAATCCTATTATGCACAGCAGGTCCAAGCACATTGAATTAAAGTATCACTTCGTAAGAGAGATGGTGGCACAAGAGCAAGTTGTTTTGGAGTTTTGCAATACATATGAACAGCTTGTAGATTTGTTGACAAAGGCATTGGGTCGTGAAAGGTTCACCAGCTTGAGGCATCAGCTAGGAGTTGTGGAGTTTGAATCAAGGGGAGGTGTTGAGAATTAATTCAAACTCATGCATGCACGTGACCTATGGAACTGATTCTATCATTAAGTTTATCTTTAAAGTTGTTTCCTATTTTCTTTTTCTTGTTTTGAATAAAGCCTACTGGATGTAGTCGTTGTGATCTCCAGGTATATACGCTAGTAAGTAGTCTAGTAGTTGCATTCTTTTTCTATTTAAGTCGTTCATCTTATTGTGGTTGTATCCACTTTTCAATTCAGTTAATAAGAAATCAGTTCCACATCTCAGTTTGTTATTGATTTGTGTTTATGTTTGAATGTTAAGATTCCAACAGAAAGAATACAAAGAATCCACAAAAAATAAACAAGTACTTAACTATCCAAACATAGTTGATATAATTATTAAGGTAAGTTACACTTTCGTCCTTTATTTTTGTATCGGATTGGAATGGATGCCCTTAACTTCAATAATTTCAGTCACAGTTCTTTCTTTTTTAAAACAACTACACCCTATATCCTTAAGCACTAATCTGGTTAGAATTTTAAGTTAAGTCTGATCATGTGCTTTGCACATAAGGGTAATTTGGTAATTTTACTCATTTATTTAAAGATTTAAAAATATATATAAATACATATAAAACCCTATCTCCCTCTTTGTATCTCTTCCTCTTTTTCTCTCTCTTAAACCAAGCTTTATCACCACTAAATCCAGCCAGCCACGACCACTATATCCAAGGCACCAAGCCTCATCACACTCAACATCATAAATCAAATTATATAGTCACTACTAAATGCATAGTATTATAAGCTACAACCAATCCAACAAAATTTTAAAAATATTGCGACTAATGGCAAAGTTGGTTTCTCACCAAATCCTTAAATTTAAAACTAAAAAAAAAACAGATGCGAAACGAATACTTAACCCTTTGTAACAGGTAGAAGAATGATTTGGGCAGAAAGAGTAGCAAGCAATAATTGGAGGACATGTGTCAAAGTTGAAAAAACATAAGGATGACATTTTAGTCAAAACCTACTGTTAGGATCTGAGTTTGGATTGATTGTGTTTTACGTTTGAATTAAATGAAAGATGAATGAGTAATGCAGCGGAATATAAATGGAAACAAACTTTGCACACAATCAAACAGGAGAATTGCTTTCAACATACAAGTTTAACATTGAACCGAATGCTTGAATTTATTACAAGATTCAATTACAATATGCAAGTATGTAACAAACTCCCCCTCAGCCTGAGCTCTGTTCGTACAGGAATGAAAGTGATGAAGAGAGCTCATAGAACAGTACAGGTTACTGTTCTATTTATAGGCACGGACAAACCACTGTGGCATCTTTGCTGACGTCACCATGAAAGTGACATCTAACCTCCTAACAAACTCTAAACAACTGATCTATACAAACACTGCTATGCTAACCACTGATTACAATACATTACATAAAACAAACTAAACTACTGCTTTAGCCTTCCACTGTTGTGGCTCCAACAGTACTTGATATGTTCAGCAGTGCTTGACCCATAGCAGTAGATTAATCAGCAGAGCTTTAGTCTTCATCAGTCTTTGACTTGATTAGCAGTTGTAGGTCAGCAGTTGTAAAGATCAGTGGATTGGAGATCATCAGATGTTGAAACCACTTTCAAGGGGAGAGACTTGTATACATAACATCTGCTTATTTATGGATCCACTGCTCTGATCCGGTTTTGGCTTTAATTATCTGTTCCTCTGATAGGGTTCAATCCCAACAATCTCCCCCTGGAACAGATAATGCCAAAACCCTTCATTATTGTGGAGCTTTATTGCCTCATCAACAGTTCCCTTATTTGCCCTTTGAGTTGTAACTCAAAGTCTAAGGTATCTGTGTCATCTTCATCCCTGCACAGCGGAAGATCAAGGAGATCCTGCAGATCTTCAAGACTTAGGCCAAGTGCTTGTTCCCTTGATATTTTCTTCACTTCTCCACTAGACTTGATCACAGTCAGTACATGGGACTGTTTATCAGTTTTCCACTTTAGTACTTTTGAGTCTGGTGGGTTTCTTGGGAGATTTTTATTAGATGAGGAGTTTGGAGATCTTGGCCTTGTGATGACTGACTGAGCAGTGCTTTGAGCTTTAGTGTAACACCCCAAAAATGGGTTTGTTAATTATACTAGATTAACAAAAAATAAACGGGTAAAATACTGTAGGTGGTAAAAGTAAACCCGGTTAATATTAGGATTTAAATATATAAATCTAATATTTATTAAAAGGATGAAAAAAAATATACTTTGAGAAAACAAAGTATATAAAAGGTCCGAGTTAACGGGACTTAAAATAAAACGGGTTATGAACAAGATAAAATAACTAGGAATAAATAACCTAGTTAGTCACAAGTCTTGTAGTAATAAAGGAATTGGTTAAAACACACTATATGCAACTTGGGGAAAGTAGAGGGGCCGAAAGTGATAAACTAGAAACTAGTTTGTAATAAATAAAATATCAAACATCAAAACACACACCTTGAGTGTGTGTTCTGGTCGACACTTTCAACAGGAGCCAAAGAACTCCCTTGTTCAAACCCTAACTAGCATAAATTCAAGCAAATTGGAAGAGCAAATCACACCCAAATTGAAATCCAAGCACGGATTAGTGATCACCTCAGTGAAGTGATCATAAGGTATGTCAAATTTCACTATTTTGTTCCATCTCAAATTCTTGATGAACTTTAGGAATTCGAAATTTGATCTTGAATGATGGATATTTGGGTGGAAATAGGATGTATGCATTATTAGAATCAAACCCTAGTTAATAAACTAAGGAATTTGAGTACATGTTAGTAAAACTCATGATCTCTAACTAGGTGTTTAATGGGTTTTGTAGAAACATGATGAACCCTAGAATCATAATGGTTAAATTGTGTTAATAGAACTCTCTTAAGTTAGATTTGAAGTTTGATGTTAGTACTTGTTAATTATGCTAGAATTTAAGGATTTAGAACACTTAAATGGGCTGGAGAAATTAGATGTTTCGTGTTGCACACAAGGTGTTTGATGAAATGTTTGAACAAGAAAATATAACAAAGCTGATTGGGATTAAAAATTATTGGGCTGCAGTTTTAAAAAAATCATATAAAATCATTGGAACGACCTGTGAGGATGAGCCTTATATGCTCAGAAAGCTATTGAAACATACTACGTTTTATGTTTGAACATGTTTGTTAAATTCTGATGTTAAACAGGTCAAAACAGTGTCCGAAGTCGGCTGAACTGTTTTGACAGCAAGCTGATTGGAAGCATTTTGACTTTGGAGCTGATTTTGCAAAAATCATAATTAATTCTAGGATGCTCGGATTGAGCTGATTCTTTTTGGGGTGGAAAGATATTTTAGTATTCTTCATTTCATATTTGATCACGAAGGGCTAAATAAGACCGCAAAGTGGTCAAAAGAGTCGATTCTGCAGCTACATTGTAAAGTTGCTGCACATTTTATTGATAAACTTAATCCAATGAAAGTTGTATTTTGTTCATAGTTTGCCTTGTTTATAAAACAATGGTTTCATGAATATTAAGCATGTTATTTTGCTTATTGCAAGTATTTAAAATACCTACAAATAAGCTTGTCAACGAAGTTGTGAAAATGAGAAAAAGAATGATTAAAGCATATAATACATATGGGTAGTTTGACTACTAAGAAAGTAAAACTGACCTATGATTTAGTTAAGTAAATTATATGCAAGAAACCCCATAGGAAATGGTAGCCATAATATGAAATGACTAAACTAACCATTTTATGGTAATATGATAGTTTGACTCTTGACGAGCTAGGTGAAGCTTGGAGGAGATGATCAAACGGGATAAAGGCACGAGTAAGACTTGCTTGGTTGAAAGGTAAGTAAAGCTTACACCTATTTTTTTAGCATACGTATTTATTCTATAGGTGATAAATACAATAATAGATCATGTTCGAATTATGGGTTCCGACACGAAACGAAATGGGTCGGAACGAATAAAAACGTTTAAAATCATGATTAATGGTGAAAGAGGTAAAATGGTAATTTAGTCATAAATCGACTAAGAATTTATGAGTTTTCTTAAAGTTACCTCATAGCTTAACTAATAATGGAAAAGGGGCAAAATGGTAATTTAGTCACGTGATAACTAATTGTAATCGAGATTAAAAGGATACCCACGGCGTAAGCCGAACTGGGTCAAATATGTAAAAAAAAGGGAAATTTTTGTGGTAAAATCCGTAACGGGTTGGATGCGTGATTGAGTAATTAGAAACCATAATTTGTAATAAATATAATTGTTTGGTCGTATAGACCAAATGGGTCAAATGATGGTGATAACATCATATGACCATATCGACCAATGTTGGTTGTTAAGTCACATGTTTACAGGAACGAATAGCAATTTGGATAATTGCGTCATCATATAATATTGAATTAATAATAGCAAGGTATAAACGGGTCTATACGTTGACTCGAGCCAGGTACGCTTATATATAGATTTATAGTTAAAAGTGTTTAACTTCCCTTAACTGGTCAAAAGGAGTAGATAGGTAAAACGGGTTAAGAATTCATAAGAAACCCATAATTTAAACCTTGCACATTAGTAAATTGATATAACGTGATATGCATGATATTTTAAAAAGGTAATAAACAAGTTTGTTTGATAAATCACGAACGGGTCAAAAAGTGTCATAATTGAATTTCAAGCCGAGAGCTTGAAAGTTAAAATTTTGTGAATTTAGATGTCGGGTTTTCACTCCGTAAGATGGAGAATTAAATTACGAACGCGTAGGAAAAAGAATCGCGAAAAACGGAATTGTAGAATGAAAGTTATGCACCTTAGAAGTTGAAAAATTGAAAGAAAATGGTGCTGGGCAAAAGTGCAGGATTTTAACCTACACCCGCTGGAAAACGGTCTCCCCCGCGGCACGCGAAGGGAGTCACTTGTTCTGGCGCGACACGCGGGCGCGCTCGCGGCCCGCGAAGGATTTAAAGGAATCTGTCGCGTTGCGCGACAGATCAAAAATTTGAAATTTTATTTTTTTTGTTATTTGTATGATACCGGAACTTGTTTTTACATGTTATAAAGTTGTCAAAACTAACAATTGATGTGGTTTTGACCTTAGGTGATGTTCGTCTCATTTCGGATGCCGATCAAGCAAGAATTCAAGAACCGAACACAAAGTTTTGAAGCTTCCGCGCTAACCTAATCTTGTTTGAGACAATGTTTATTTGTAAACACTCACTCAATGTTGTATGTTTAAACTAGTTAGTTTGTAAACTAGAATACCATAACCATGTAAACTTAGTTTTTATAACTAAGTTTTGAAATGATGCATTTTGAAATTAAAAAAAAATGAGTGTTTTTAGATTAAAATCTTAAAATAATGAGACGGGTGTTACAAGTTGGTAATCAGAGCTCATGGTTAAAGAGTAAAGTGTGTTCGGTTCGAGGCTAAGTGATAGAACTTACGGGTCATTTGGATTAAGTGTGGGAAATATTTATAATTCCACACATTAAATAATGACGGAAAGGAATAAATCCTCAGACTTAAAATTCCTAGAAAAAAAAAAGAGGATGTAAGATAAGGTGAAAAGGAAACGTTAAACTAAAATTCAGTTTTAGTAAGAAACAACGTTTTAGCAAATATGGGTATTATGAGAAAAAATTAGAAAAGGATTAATATTAAAGGATTTCGGTCTTAACACTGATAGGTGTAAAAACGAAACGTTCAAAAAGAAGATTCTCGATAATGAAAGGTTATATAAACTTAAACATGACGTGACATGAAAGTCACTCGTTAAACTTGAGTTATAAAAAGCGTAAAACATGAGATGGGAGTGATACGCTAAAATTGACAAGCCTGGGAATGGGTAATTATGGATTGAAACCAATGTTGATGAATTATGCAAGTACATAACTTTGGTTCTGATACATTATACTTAGAAATTGAATGTAGTTAGTAACTCGAAATAATGTTATGAGAAAATGTAGTGTGTTGTAGAAGTGACGAAGTTCACTAGATAATCAAAATGGGTCAAAAGATTCGTTAAGGCATGTTTGGTTGTCGTTGAAATGGTGGATACTATTAGATAACCAAATGGGTCAAACAAAGGTTGTTTTGGTAATATAGAAGTGACTTGAACGTCACTTGATGATTATGGATCATGAGGGCGTAAAACCATGGAATGGTAATGATACGCCAAAGACCACAAACCCAGGGAATGGGTAGGTATGTCTAGAAGTCATAAATTGTAAGTAGTAAGAAGGTATGATGCAAAACTAAACGGGTCAAATAAATAAAAAGGGTACAGTCAAGGAAAAGTAATATGAAATATAACCACGTTATAGTGTGAACTATGAGATGAAAATAATAAAAGTTCGTAAGCCTGGAGAAGGCAAAATGGATATACCCGAGCGAAGGGGTATAAGGTTAATAACTCTAACCGCCAAGATAAGTAATTAATAGAGATAAGGGACATAAGATTAAAGTAACGGCTAACAGGGCCTTACACGGGAAAAGCGCATACGCTTCGGAACCAAAAAGACATTACCATACTCTTCTGGTAAGATTATTGAATTCGAGCAATGCTCAAGTAATTACCGAGACTAAGTCAATGGGGGATAAACCTAAGGAAACATGTAAGAAAGGTTTCGGGGACGAAACCTCTTTAAGGGAGGTAGACTTGTAACACCCCAAAAATGGGTTTGTTAATTATACTAGATTAACAAAAAATAAACGGGTAAAATACTGTAGGTGGTAAAAGTAAACCCGGTGAATATTAGGATTTAAATAAATAAATCTAATATTTATTAAAAGGATGAAAAAAATATACTTTGAGAAAACAAAGTATATAAAAGGTCCGAGTTAACGGGACTTAAAATAAAACGGGTTATGAACAAGATAAAATAACTAGGAATAAATAATCTAGTTAGTTACAATTCTTGTAGTAATAAAGGAATTGGTTAAAACATACTATATGCAACTTGGGGAAAGTATAGGGGCCGAAAGTGATAAACTAGAAACTAGTTTGTAATAAATAAAATATCAAACACCAAAACACACACCTTGAGTGTGTGTTCTTGTCGACACTTTCAACAGGAGCCAAAGAACTCCCTTGTTCAAACCCTAACTAGCATAAATTCAAGCAAATTGGAAGGGCAAATCACACCCAAATTGAAATCCAAGCACGGATTAGTGATCACCTCAGTGAAGTGATCATAAGGTATGTCAAATTTCACTATTTTGTTCCATCTCAAATTCTTGATAAACTCTAGGAATTCGAAATTTGATCTTGAATGATGGATATTTGGGTGGAAATAGGATGTATGCATGATTAGAATCAAACCCTAGTTAATAAACTAAGGAATTTGAGTGCATGTTAGTAAAACTCATGATCTCTAACTAGGTGTTTAATGAGTTTTGTAGAAACATGATGAACCCTAGAATCATAATGGTTAAATTGTGTTAATAGAACTCCCTTAAGTTAGATTTGAAGTTTGATGTTAGTACTTGTTAATTATGCTAGAATTTAAGGATTTAGAACACTTAAATGGGCTGGAGAAATTAGATGTTTCGTGTTGCACACAAGGTGCTTGATGAAATGCTTGAACAAGAAAATATAACAAAGCTGATTGGGATTAAAAATTATTGGGCTGCAGTTTTAAAAAAATCATATAAAATCATTGGAACAACCTGTGAGGTTGAGCCTTATGTAACACCCGTTCTTATAAATCAAGGTTTAGCGTATTATTTACGAAAACAATCATGTAATTAAGATTACATACCCATCGGAAAAACGGTGTTACTAAAACCTTTTACAATTTAAAAGTTTAGAACATAATGTAATTAAGTTCGTCACTTAAAAGAAGCAATGAAACGACATTCGTCATTTAACATAATAACGATACATAGTGCGGAAGCTTATTTCGTGATCGTGTTCGGTTCTTGCTCGTCACTTGATCTTCATCCGGGCATTCATGGCAATCACCTATGATCAAAACCAACTTAAAAGTTAGTTTTGATAGTCAAATATGAAGTTCAAACAAGTACAGGGGTTAAATATGAAGTTCAAACAAGTACAGGTGTTAAATATGACAAAAAATATCATTTTTCCAAGTTTGGAGGCGTCGCGTGACGCCAAGGGGCGTCGCGTGACGCTAGGCCCCCTTTTCAGCAGAATGTTGCTGCATATTCCATGTACGATCTGATTTCACGGAAACGGCCATAACTTCTTCGTTATTGATCCGTTTTACCCGATTCTTTTTCCTACGCGTCCGTAATTTAATTCTCCATCTTATGGAGTTAAAATCCAACAACCTTCATAATAAAATTTCAGACTTTTAAGTCTTCGGCTTATCGCCCTTTTACCAACTTTTGACCCGTTTATGCATTTTATCAAACGAACATATTTGTTTGATTCCTACATCACCTACACTTCTCAAATTGTTATTAACTACCATTTTAGGTTCTAATCACAAGTTTATTTCACAATTTAAACCCGTTTTCGCTCGTATACTTATTTTGACCCGTTAAGGGTATTTAAGCATTTTCGAGCCTAAAATCGCTCTCGATTGTTTCTAGCATTTCTTCACCACATTTCTTATCCTATAATCTCCCACCACAATTGTGTTTATGGCGGGTTTGATGTGGTGATCTATATAAACCAAATTTTATCTCTCGAATCATTATTTTACGGCAAAAACTCAAATAGTACCGTTTGACTAATATAATACCTCTTTCAACTTCTATACTTAATCTAAGTATTTGCTTAATCATAAAACTTGTTTCCAAACAACCTTTAAAGGTTGTTTGTTCGAATTAGCTAACAAGGGCGTTTTGGTCACATTTAATCCTTCATTTTTACGATAAAGGACTTCCACTAATATTTGACCAAATTGCACTTCTTACTACAACTTATTTGTGCGTACCTGGCTCGGATCAACGTATAGACCCGTTTATACCTCGCATTTATTAACCAATATTCTATAGCGTCGCAATTATCCCAGAATTGCTACTCGTTCCTGTTTACATATGACTTGACAACCAAGATTAGTCATTATTGTCAAATGGTGTTATCATCACCATTTGACCCGTTTGGCTCATATGACCAAACATTTACATATGTAGTAAAACGAGGTTTTCAATTTCAAATTTACACATCCGGCCCATGTCGGATGTTACCACTTGACCCCTCCTTTTCTCTTTAACTCATTTCTTACAAATTTGACCCGTTCGGCTTACACCATGGGTGCCCTTTTTATTGTCAGTTTACATTAGTCGACACTTGACTAAATTTCCATTTTTACCCCTTTTCTCAATATTAGATTACACTACGCGGTAATCTTATCAAAACTCATAATCTCTTAGTCATTACATGACCGATTTACCGATTTATCATTTTTACCATAAACCATGGTTTTTATCATCTTTATATGTTACGACTCGTACCAATCGCGTCGGAAACCATATTTTCATTATTATCGTTATCGCATTTATTACTCGTAAAGTAAACAAGTATTCTACAAAGTGTGTAAGTTTCACTTACCTTTCATCCGAATTACGCTTTTCTTCCATGCTTGACTTGTTTGACCCGCTTTCACTCCAAGCTTTACTTAGCTTGTTTAAGCGCCAACTATTATTCATCATTTCACAAGGTGGTTAGTTTAATCATAACTTACTACGATTATTCCATCTTACGCATTTCATATCAAAATTACCATCTATCGTACTATAGGTCAGTTTGACTTTTTAAAAGTCAAATGCCCATTAGTACACTAATCGCATATTCGAGTTTATCAACTAGTTTTAGCATTTTTTGATTACCCGGTAGGCATTATCTTCAGACTACCGTTTTAACCAAAGTTCTGACCACGTTTATCATATTTAGAACTCTTTTTGATCACATTTTGCATAATAGCCGAAACATCACAACTAGGTGTTTTAACTACAAAATTCTAGTTTCGAGCCTTCTTTGAGGCATTTCAACGAACACCTTAAGGGCATAATTTTACATGTTTATTTATCATGTCTCTAGCTTATCTCTTAGCCCAAATTTCACATAAATCAACCATCTTACAAAGTGGTTAACTTCTATAATTTCTGAAATCACTTCAAGATTGTCAATTTACACTAGATCAACAATCTATTTCCTAGTGTTCATCAAATTTCACATAACTCACTAATCACCTACAATGGTGATCATAATTTTCACTAAAAATTCACATGATTTCAGCTTGTGTTTGTCTAGGGTTTATCCCTAAACACTATAGTAGTTCCTAAATCATCATAACATACACATGCAACTAGAATCTCAGATTATTCCCAATTCATGAGAATTTCAAGTTGAAAGATTTCTCAAAATTTTACATACCTTGTAATCCCCTTATGATGAGGATCAGGAATCTATATTTAGAATTCGATTTGGACTTGAATTGAACCTTCAATTTGCAAGATTTGTTGAGTTCTAGGGTTTTCACCCTCCTGGTCGCTCCTGGAGATCGATCCACACACTTAGTGTGTGTGGTGTGTTATATTTTTTTTTATTAAATAAAACTTGTTTCCTTTTTCACGGTTTTGGTCCCTCAAGTTTAGATATTTATAAATGAAACTATAACTCATAGTTTATTATTTAATTACCCATTACTAACTAGGTTAATTTTACCTAGTTAACTTAGTGGGTTCCGGGAGTTAAAAACCCGTTGTATTTTAAGTCCCGTTGACTCGAGCTCTTATAAACTAAATTCTTAAATTCTTTGATTCGCTTGTATTTAATTATTAGGATTTCTTATTTAAATCCAAATAGTTAACGGGTTATTTTTACTGCTAACGGTACTTTACCCGTCTTTTAGTATGAACAGAGTTTGATTACCAAACCCGTTTTCGGGGTGTTACACCTTATATGCTCAGAAAGCTATTGAAACATACTACGTTTTATGTTTGAACATGTTTGTTAAATTCTGATGTTAAACAGGTCAAAACAGTGTCCGAAGTCGGCTGAACTGTTTTGACAGCAAGCTGATTGGAAGCATTTTGACTTCGGAGCTGATTTTGAAAAAATCATAATTAATTCTAGGATGCTCGGATTGAGCTGATTCTTTTTGGGGTGGAAAGATATTTTAGTATTCTTCATTTCATATTTGATCACGAAGGGCTAAATAAGACCGCAAAGTGGTCAAAAGAGTCGATTCTGCAGCTACATTGTAAAGTTGCTGCACATTTTATTGATAAACTTAATCCAAGGAAAGTTGTATTTTGTTCATACTTTGCCTTGTTTATAAAACAATGGTTTCATGAATATTAAGCATGTTATTTTGCTTATTGCAAGTATTTAAAATACCTACAAATAAGCTTGTCAACGAAGTTGTGAAAATGAGAAAAAGAATGATTAAAGCATATAATACATATGGGTAGTTTGACTACTAAAAAAGTAAAACTGACCTATGATTTAGTTAAGTAAATTATATGCAAGAAACCCTATAGGAAATGGTAGCCATAATATGAAATGACTAAACTAACCATTTTATGGTAATATGATAGTTTGACTCTTGACGAGCTAGGTGAAGCTTGGAGGAGATGATCAAACGGGATAAAGGCACGAGTAAGACTTGCTTGGATGAAAGGTAACTAAAGCTTACACCTATTTTTTTAGCATACGTATTTATTCTATAGGTGATAAATACAATAATAGATCATGTTCGAATTATGGGTTCCGACACGAAACGAAATGGGTCGGAACGAATAAAAACGTTTAAAATCATGATTAATGGTGAAAGAGGTAAAATGGTAATTTAGTCATAAATCGACTAAGAATTTATGAGTTTTCTTAAAGTTACCTCATAGCTTAACTAATAATGGAAAAGAGGCAAAATGGTAATTTAGTCACGTGATAACTAATTGTAATCGAGATTAAAAGGATACCCACGGCGTAAGCCGAACTGGGTCAAATATGTAAAAAAAAAAAGGGAATTTTTTTGTGGTAAAATCCGTAATGGGTCGGATGCGTGATTGAGTAATTAGAAACCATGATTTGTAATAAATATAATTGTTTGGTCGTATAGACCAAATGGGTCAAATGATGGTGATAACATCATATGACCATATCGATTAATGTTGGTTGTTAAGTCACATGTTTACAGGAACGAATAGCAATTTGGATAATTGCGTCATCATATAATATTGAATTAATAATAGCAAGGTATAAACGGGTCTATACGTTGACTCGAGCCAGGTACGCTTATATATAGATTTATAGTTAAAAGTGTTTAACTTCCCTTAACGGGTCAAAAGGAGTAGATAGGTAAAACGGATTAAGAATTCATAAGAAACCCGTAATTTGAACCTTGCACATTAGTAAATTGATATAACGTGATATGCATGATATTTTAAAAAGGTAATAAACAAGTTTGTTTGATAAATCACGAACGGGTCAAAAAGTGTCATAATTGAATTTCAAGCCGAGAGCTTGAAAGTTAAAATTTGGTGAATTTAGGTGTTGGGTTTTCACTCCGTAAGATGGAGAATTAAATTACGAACGCGTAGGAAAAAGAATCGCGAAAAATGGACTTGTAGAATGAAAGTTATGCACCTTAGAAGTTGAAAAATTGAAAGAAAATGGTGCTGGGCAAAAGTGCAGGATTTTAACCTGCACCCGCTGGAAAACGGTCTCCCCCGCGGCACGCGAAGAGAGTCACTTGTTCTGGCGCGACACGCGGGCGCGCTCGCGGCCCGCGAAGGATTGAAAGGAATCTGTCGCGTGGCGCGACAGATCAAAAATTTGAAATTTTATTTTTTTTGTTATTTGTATGATACCGGAACTTGTTTTTACATGTTATAAAGTTGTGAAAACTAACAATTGATGTGGTTTTGACCTTAGGTGATGTTCGTCTCATTTCGGATGCCGATCAAGCAAGAATTCAAGAACCGAACACAAAGTTTTGAAGCTTCCGCGCTAACCTAATCTTGTTTGAGACAATGTTTATTTGTAAACACTAAACTCAATGTTGTATGTTTAAACTAGTTAGTTTGTAAACTAGAATACCATAACCATGTAAACTTAGTTTTTATAACTAAGTTTTGAAATGATGCATTTTGAAATAAAAAAAAAATGCGTGTTTTTAGTTTAAAATCATAAAACAATGAGACGGGTGTTACATTTAGCAAGTTCAGGAATATCAGCCATCATTTGTTTCATAACCATCTTTATCACTTCATTACCAGCAGCTATATCTTCTGCTGTCTCTGCATCCATCTGTTTTTTCCTTCTTCTTTGATTAAGAAAGGCACCAGTTGGAGCAGTGGCCCTTTTGATTTGCAGCTTTGGTGGTCTTGTTGAAACCTCTGCTTCAGGGTAGTCAGGTTTTTGTGGAATCTTTGGATTTTTCTTCCTTAGATCCTCCAGCTTTTTGTAAGTGGCCCTGACCTTGTCTTCTTTCCACCTCATCACTTGGTTTTTAGACCCAAAATCAGCAGTGATCAATTCCTCTTTCATTCTCCTCAGCTCTAATGCCTGATCAGGTACATTCTTCTTATACTTTGCCCAATCAAGAGGAGTGTGTTTGACCTTGTTTTTAATCATTTCTTGAATCCTGGCTGCTTCACTTTCAAGCTCTGGAATGGTCCATTCTTTGTACATGTGTTTTTCACCCTTATATTTCTTATAAGCCATGATATTTTCAATGTAGTATTTTCTCAGGGATTCATCTGCTCTTTCTGATATTTGCTGACAAACATTCTTTGCAAACTGTTCCAAAGATCTGACTTGTGTGAGCAGAAATTGATAATGCCTTTGTATTTCTTTGTCAGACTTTCCTTGTGAATTTTTCTTGGACATATCCTCTACCTGTTGAGCCTTAACTTTCAAGTATTCTTCAATGTTGTTAGGCCTGGGATATCCTTCAACTGATGGCAAACTCCTTTTAGCAGGGTCATCCTCAAAGTAGAAGGATTTGATCTCTTCTCTGACTGCTGCAAGTTCTAGAGGATATTGGACACCTGCAGGAGTAATGTCAGTGATTGGATTTTGAACCTGAGCTGATGAGAGAGGAACAGGGTTTGGTATAATAACAAGTGATAGAGGTTATGAAGATGTTGATGGTGGTGAAGTATCATCATCTTTCAGAATTAACCTTCTCCTTTTTGGTTGAGGAGAGGCTGATGATGTTTTGGATGGATCAGTGGTGGTGATTTGAATGGTAGTTATTGTAGTGGAAGTGATTGGTGGCTGACTAACGGTTGTTGAAACAACTGGTGTTTCAACCACTGTTGCCATTACAATAGATGTTGTAACATCTGTTGTCTTCTGCTTTTTAGCAGGAGATGAAGGTGGTGTTGATGATGTTTTTGGTGGTGAGGTGATCTTTGGTGGTGGTGGTAAGACAGTGGTTGTGGTGTGTGTTGAAGTGGTGTGTGTTGAAGTGGTGGCAGGTGTTTGGCTAGCAGTTGTTGAAACCACTGAAGTATCAGCAGTTGTTGATACAACAGGTGTTACAACAGCTGTTTGGGTGGAAGATTGAAGTGTGAGATTTTTGGTAGGTTTAGGAGTTTGCTTTGTGGGTCTGGATGATTTGTTTTTGGGTTCCCTCACTTTTCTAGTGGGATTCTTTCTTTTTGGCTCAGGATTTTTGTCATCCTTAGGCTCAGAAGTACCCTACTCATTTAGCTCCATAAATGCTCTTTTCTCCTGTTCCCACCTGGCATTATCCTTAGCCTTTCTATCCCTTTTTACCTCTGCTAATGCATCAGCAATGGCATTAGTGGTAACATCAATCTTTTTGGACCCATCTTGCAAAGGGATGTCTTTGAGCATACTATCTTGTTGTGGCTTAATGTAAAGACAATCTTCAACTCCCTTCTTCTTCCACTGCTTGATTTTCTCCCCCTTTTTGGCATTATCTGGTGGTGGGTTATCAATAAAGAGAACAGTGGGAGGAGCAGTGCCAGTGGTGTTCAGTATGTGGGCCTTTATAGCCTTGATGTCAGCTTGGGTATCTTTAAACCTTGACTCCATCATGTTTCTTAGCTTTTGAACATGTATCTCATGCTGCTGATCAGCCAATTGTCTTTGATGTTGGAGCAGTGGTTGAAATAAGTTCCATAACTCATTTGCAGTAGGTGCAGATTGTGCAGGTGCTTGAGCTGGAGCAGCAGTGGGTCGTACCTTTTGAACTTTCAACAACTGTTGCAGCATATCTTTAATTTCTGCAACAGATGTATCCAGTTTGTCAATTCTATCCATCAATTCTCGGTACATTAAACCATCACCCAACTTAATGGGATCATCTGATTTCCCACTAACAGTGGTTGTAACAGTGGTTGATTCAGGGAGTGTACTCCAAAAATCATCCACTGATGCCCCTTTGTCTTGGAACTGGGGACTTCTTCCTTCAAAAAGAGAAACACTTTTTAGTGAACCAGTGTAGACTGGATACACAAGTGTTCCCAGAGAAGAAATTGCCTCCAAGGAAGTCTTATTGATATAACTACTGTCCAAATGCAAACCAGTGGGTTCAGCACTTGTAGTGGATGCTTCACTTGGACCACCACCAAGAGTTACTTGTAACTCAAGGGGTGTAACCTCCTCAGGTGTTGTTGGTGGGTTAGCAATGATTAATACATCAGACCCAGTCACTTGCTGAGGTATGTTCTCATTGACAGGTGAGTGAGAAGGACTGGTTTGTGCCTGGTTCAAATCAAGAGCATCCAACAATATTTTTGTTTGTGGGGGAATTGTGGAGGTGAGGTTGGGTGTAGAAAGAGAATTGGCCCCGGGCATTGGGCTGTGGATGATGGAAGCAAGTGATTCCAGAGCATCATATTGTGGTGTCCCTATATGTACAACCTGTTCTTTTTTAGAAGAAGCATGAGGAGTTTCAGGCATGGGTTGAGATCTTTCTACCATCTGCTGTGAGGAAGTAGCAGCAGTGGTTTCTTGTGACTTTTGTGTTGTCACTGGCAGTTTCTCTGGGATCTCATCATCCAGAGTTGCCCTTTTTGTAGGTTTGGGGGGTTTTTGATTTTTCTTTTGTCTTGGCTTTTTGGTGATTTTAGGTGTGGGTTTCATAGCAGTTGTTTTGCTGCTGTGATCACCTGGAGCAGTGGGCTCAGCAGCAGATACCTGAGGAGCAGTGGTAGCTGCTAAATTCTGCTCAGACACCTCTGCTTTTGTTTTGCAAGGTGTTGATAATCTTGTAAAAGTTTCAGCCATCAAACTATTTATTTGAAAAGAGTCACCTTGTTTGAACACATGAGCATCATCCTTACCAAATTTCTTTTGAAAGTAATAACTTAGGTGTTGTTTGTTTTTTCTGCGGGAAAATGTCTACAGTCTGCGGACCACATCTGCAGGCATCTGCAGGAGAAGAGGTGGACCAAATGTCTGCAGTCTGCAAGGAGAAGAGGGTTTGTTTTTTTTATACAAAATGATCTTCACACACACTTCACACACAACACCACAGATCTCTCTCTCTCCTCCCTCGATCCCTCTCTCCTCCCTCTGCCTTCATCTACCACCACCACCGTCACCACTACACCACCGTCACCACTACACCACCGCCACCGCCACCACCGTCACCACTACACCACAGCCACCACCGTCACCTCCTCCACCGTCCACCTGCCACCACCACAACCAATAACCACCACCGCAAACCCTAGTCGTTAACCACCACTGCAAACCCTAGCCGTTAACCACAACCAACAACCACCACCGATTTGGGGGTTTTGCTTCTATGGTGGCGGAGATGGATGCAGATGAAGATGAAGATGCAGATGAAGATGAAGATGCTGGTGGCGGATGAAGATGATGGTGGCGGAGATGTTTGGGGGTTTTGTTTGCAGATGAAGATGAAGATGGTGGAGGAGATGTTTGGGGGTTTTGTTTGCAGATGAAAATGAAGATGATGGTGGCGGAGATGTGGTGGTGGTGTCGGAGGTGGAGGTGGTGGCAGAGATGTGGGGGTGGAGGTGGTGGCGGAGATGTGGTGGTGGAGGTGGTAGCGGGGATGCAGAGGTGAAAAGAGAGAAGAGGTCTGTGGAGGGTGTCTGTGTTTTGAAGGTGAGAAGAGGTTTGCAGACATATGGACAGGTCTGCGTGGGGAAGAGGTGGGGAAGACCTTTTTGGTGAGAAGTGCTTTCGGAAAACAAACAAGCTGCAGACATCAAACGTCTGCGCGCGTCTGCGCGACGCAGACATAAGTGGCCAGAAGCACTTCTGGCCAAAAAAACAAACACCACCTTAGAAATCTTGGAAAAAGTAAGAATGGCTTTTTATCAACATTTTTAACCAAATCATTAAAGATTTCCTGGGAGTTTGTTAAAATTTTCATCTTGTAGAATAGCATATCCCAGGTTTTGAATCGTTAATGGTATCTCATTGAAAGCAGTTGTTTTGTTTGAAATACACATCAAAAGGGTATGGAACAAAAATCTTGTTGCAGGTGGAAAATTACCTTTTTGTAAGGTATCCTTTTTTATTGAATCTGCATACCCCCTTTCAAGGAAATCAGTTTTTAACTCGTTTTTGGGAAAAGAAGTTTTACCTTGCTGATCATTGAGTTCAAAGACTTTTGAGATGGACTGTGGTGTAATTTTGACTGCTTTACCCATTAGAGAAGAGTTAATGGCTATGACGTCTTCGCCTTGTTTTTCAAGAGTAACATTTTTCCAAAACTCTCTCTGGGTTTTCAGGTAAATTGGAGCATCTGTTGTCAGCAAAGTTTTGTACTTTGATGCAGACATAGTGTCAATGATTGAATCGTAGATTTCGATGGTGCCGGGTTTTGTAAGAAGACCCAGATAGTTATGAGGAGCTTTGTATGGGATTTCGATGGGTGTGGTAGCCATTTGAGTGGCCTTTTCAGAAGATGATTTTGAAGTGGATTTCCCATATGACTTTTATTTTGTCATTTTAAAGAAGGAAATCGATGAAGAATTTGAGAGAAAGAGATGGAAACTGCTTTGAGAAAGGAATTTTTGTGAATTCGATTCGACAGTAAAACCCTGTTCGGGGATTTTGCTCAGGGTTTTATAAAGGAAAAAGTGAATGCTGACGTGGTCAGCGGTTACAAAAGATCTGACTGCTATGTACTGTCCACGTGCCAACCCCTGATGAAATGAAGTACAAGTGTTTTTATGAAAACCACTGATGGAAGAAGATCAGTGGTTGTAACGGTAACAATGAAGGCAGTGGGTGATTTTTGCTATCAGTGGATAGCATATCAGTGGATAAAACACTGATTTTAGACAACAGTGCTTATCAAGGAAATGAGAGAACAGGGGTTGACTTTCAGCAGTGGACAGACTTTTAAGTAAGATGGACTTTTGAACAAAGCAGTGGTTATGGCAGACTTTTAAGGATTTAATGAAAAATTCATTTTTAACTATTTTGTAAGGATGGATTTTTGATTTTCTGAAAACATTTTAATGCTTTTATTCATAGAAAAACAGGATTTTGCTTGTTATTCCATGTTTAGCATGCCAATCCTAGAGATCAAGCTTTCAAAGGTGGATGTGTCTAAAGCTTTGGTTAGCACATCTGCCAGCTGATCTTTAGTTGGAACATGGTGTAGAGAAATCAAACCTTTTTCATAGCAATCCCTCACAAAGTGATCTCTGATATCAATGTGCTTGGTGGTTGAATGGGAGACTGGATTTTTGATGATATTTTCTGCTGCCTGACTGTCCAACATGAGAGGTGTCTTTAGGGCAGTGATACCAAAATCCAGCAACTGATTTTGAAGCCAAAACAGTTGGGCTGTACAGCTTGCAGCAGCTATATACTCTGCCTCAACAGTGGATGTGGAAACAGCTGCTTGCTTTTTGCTTTGCCAAGACACTAAACAACAGCCTAGGAATTGGCACCCTCCTGAAGTGGACTTCCTTGTCTTGTCACATCCAGCAAACTCACAATCTGAGAAACCTGAAAGCTCAATTTTACCATCAGCTGGATACCAGATACCAAGTGTGGGAACACTGAATATCCTTTTTACAGCAATAAGGTTTGACTTTCTAGGGGCTGATTGGGATCTTGCACAAACACATGTTACAAACATGATGTCTGGCCTAGATGCAGTTAGGTATAATAAAGACCCAATCATGCTTCTATATAAAGTTTGATCAACCAAATCATCCTTCTCATCAGACATGACTATCTTATTGGTTGCAATGGGTGTACTGCATGGCCTACAATCATCCATTTCAAATTTCTTTAAAAGTTCTTTGGCATATTTGCCTTGATGGATAAAAGTACTGTCACACCCCGACCACGTATAACATACAAAACGTGGCGGAAAACGTCGGGGAGTGTTGTAACAGAATTAATTGTTTCATAACCATGGCATACAAAGTTGTATTTTATTTATCAACATAAGAGTTACATTGTTTAAAATAGGAATCAAAGAGTTCAGAACATAATTAAACTAAGTCTATCTTCATTTTAAGTCTCTAAGGCACAGGTCCGCCCTAGGCCCTAGTGTCACGATCATCATCCTATGCAAAAGCTCCTGAAAACACATGTGAAAATAGCTACGTCAGCATAAAAATGCCTGTGAGATACATAGGTTTAGTGAAAATAGGATTCATGACTTAAGTTTAAGAAAAAGTTGTTTAGTAAAAGTCAGTCATGAACCTTGTAAATTGTTTTGTTTTGTAAGTCATTTAAAAAGCGATAAGATCAAATGATATGTATAAATAAAAGAATAATGTATGGTTAAATGTATAACCAAGTAAAATGAGTTGTATAAAGTAAATTGTTTGTAAACCAAAGTCTTGTGAAAATCGTGTTACTTGTGTAAAATGTATAAGTCCAAATTGAATGATTTAAATAACGCTATGATATGTAATATAATACAAACACTTATATATAGGAAGTACCAGCGGCGTATCCACCATGCTTGTATCATATTACTCACATCTCGTTACTTAAGTCACTAAAACAAACCACCAATGTAATAAGTCTATGTTTAAACCAATTGTCAAAAGTCCTTGTATAAATCATATCAAATGTTTATAGTCCAACAGTAGTCAAGTAAAGTGTAACAAATGTTATGTATTGTAAGTAAAGTATTGTCACATAATCCAAATGTAGAAATGTACAAAACAAAGTAATTTGAATATATCAAAAAGTTATGTTTTGCAAAGTAAATTCATGTTACATTGATACAAACATTTATGTGGTAAGTTAACGCATACATTCAAGCCTTGAGACAGTCGGATAACCCTTTCAGTCAAGGTTATCAAAAGAAATGTTTTCG
>JARYGA010023393.1:0-66459 GCA_030545235.1 Helianthus tuberosus
TAAACTGAAAGTAACATTATAAGATTTTTTTATAAAATATTACAAAAGCTTATTTGAAAGACCCTAATCTTTTTGGTTAACTAAAGTAGTAGCGGTTATTAAAGTTATAATAGTTAATAACTTGACCTGTTTAAAGCCCTTGACAAATTAAAATAGAACGTATAACTCATGAAATGACAACTCTTGCAAAAACAAAAACAAAAACAAAAATGGTTACGCACAACATCAGAAGTGATGCCGCTGCTAAAGATAAGTCCATGTCACCGTTATTGGCTCCAGCGGGAATATTTTAGTAGAACCACCTATTTCTCTGCATTCCTACCCATTCTTCTTCTTTGCTTCTTCTTACGCGATTTTGCAAGAAAACCGACAACTGTCTCCGGCCACCCCCGTCTCTGGCTATTCCTTCTCAGATCAGGGCACCTCCGGTGAGATACATTCAAATCCGTCTCATATCCAGCCACCAAAGCACCTCACCGCACACAATTAGTTTTTTTTTTAATTGTTTAGTTTGTGTGAATGTGTGTATGTGTAATGTAGTGTGAACAGTTTCTACACCAATAGAGACCCCCGCTGCTACCACCACCTACTACAAACACCGAAGCCCTACCACCATTAGTCTTCTTGTAATTTTTTTTTAATTTGTGTGAATGTATGTATATCAATGTGTGTATGTAACTATATATATGTGTGTGCATGTTGGTTTTGCGTGTGTGTTTGTAGGTATATGTTGGTGTGTCTAAGTAAAAGCATGTGTGTGTATGTATAATTATATATGTGTGTATGTATGTAGGTATATGTATGTGTTTATATAGGTATATGTGTGTATGTAAGTTTGTATCTGTATGTGTAATTTTGATTATGTGTATGTATATGTATGGGTAGGTATGTATGTATATGTACGTATAGGTGTCTCTGTGTGTAGGTAGGTATGTGTATATGTATATGGGTGTGTATATGTATGTATGCAGGCATATATATGTGTGAATGTAACTATGTATGTATATTTATAATTATGTGTGTACATGTTTATGTATGTGTATATGTATATGTATGGGTGTGTGTATATGTATGCATACATACATACACATGTTTGTGTATAGGTATGTATATGTATGGGTGTATATGTGTAAGTATGTATATGTTTGTGTGTTATGTGTATGTATGTATGTAGGTATGCATGCATGTGTGTGTGGGTGTGAATGAAAAGGCTTAAATGGTCTAGCTTTTAGTTTAAATGGGTCAAAATGATCCAAACACACATAATACACTAAATACATCCAAATTTAGTTTGCATGGGTGAAAATGTTATAGATGAACTTTAATAGACTAAAAGTTGGATGTGTTAAGTGTTGAAACTCTCCTGGCCCTCTGTACCGATGACACACAACATAGATTTATCTTATTGAAAAGTAAACATAAAAAAAATAAGAGAGATAAAGACGACTTAGAAGAACTCTTTCATTGTATTCATTACAAGTTCGTACACCGAAAGAGTACACATTTTGTTACATAGACAAACTGGCCACTAAGACCTAAACCCACACTTTTTCTCTCTACAAGCTTTCTCTCCCTAGACTCACATCTCTCTAGAAATAAAAAAGAAACTCATTACAAATGCCTAAACAAACAAATATATAGACAACATGCTAAATTCATATTCTAAACTCTCATGCTAAATTATGATTCTAAACTCTCATGCAAGTGTGGTCATAATTTAACTAAATTCTCATTTAACTTATGTTGACCAAAATTTCATAACACACAGTTACATGCAGGCTACTACACTTACAGGATCCCCCTTAATTGTTGCTATCAATTCTGGTTAATACTAATAATCATCAGTCACTAGGTACTGCATTCACAAGTGTTTCAAAGTCAGTTCGGGTCATTTTGGCCATCTGGTAAATCTTGTAGATTGGTAAATGTTTTGTACAAGTTTAAAAATATTAAATGATTTAGCTTTTAGTTTAAATGGGTCAGAATGACCCGAAATGTTTCTGCCAGAATTCGTGTTGAAGCTGATGTTATCCAAAGACCAAAGACTGTGAGATTCTGAAGACTAAAGTTCACCTTTGCAAGCTATTGTCAATGGGGAGTTTGTTGGTGCATGTTAGTGACAACAACTTTGGTTTGGTCTTTGGATATTAATTAAGACTTAGATATATTGAAGACTTGGATTTCCAAGTTTATGAAGATGAAAAGTGAATTCCGAGTTTGCTAAACAACATAAGGATTCTGAGTTTATCAAGACTGGTCCGAGTTTGTGAAGCCTCTTAAGACAATTCCGAATTTGTGAAGGTTATTATGAAGTCCGAGTTTGAGAGTTAATCAATTCCGAATGAACCAAGCATGTCCGAGTTTGTGTTTTATATTGTAATTCCGAATCTGTGTTATTATGTAACATGGGCCTAGCCCAGTTTGCATGGCTGTGTTATATAAACAGCTTTATGCTTTAGGGTTTAGGTTACACCTCTTCGACAGGCAGAGAGAAAAGTTATAGAAAACACAGAGAAAGGCTGTGAGTTCGAGTGGTGTGAGATCTTGAGTGATTGTAAACATTCGTGTTAGATAATCATAGAAGATCAAATTATAGGATTTGCATGTTCTTCATCATATTACTTGTTTTTGTGTTCGTTGATCTATCAAGGGGATTCCGCACTCTTGCTAGATTGTCAATCTCGTATCGATCCACGTGTGATAGGGACCTACACGAACACGCTTAAAACATCCAACGTGTAGTTTGAACGGGTCAAAACGACCCGAATGAACTTTAATAGCCACTAAAGTTGGATGCATTAAGTGTATCAAAGTGGGTTCAGTTCATTTTGGCCATTTGGTAAATGTTGTAGATTTGTAAATGTTTTACACAAGTTTAAACGTGTTAAAAGATTTATTTTTATTTTAAATGGGTGAAAATGACCCGGACAGACTTCATACACTTAAATGATCCAACTTTTAGTTTGAACGAGTCAAAATGGCCCGACAAACTTTAATAGACTGAAAGTTGGGCGTGTTAAGTGTATCAAAGTGGGTTCAAGTAAAAAATGACCCATTTGGTAAGTATTGTGGATTGGTAAGTGGTTTAGACAAGTTTACAAGTGTTTGTATTAATAATATGCATTTTGTAGGCTCAAACCCGGGATTTCAAGAACGACACTCATAATTTTTTATACGAAAAAGGCATCAAATATAGGCAATGAAGATGATACGGACGAGGGGACGGATAATTATATGGACTAGCTACTTGGCCAATGTAGTTTTTATGTGTTTAGTTTTCTTTGTTTTGAACTTGATGTTTAGGTTTGAAGTATTCTATGTTCGGGGAAAACTAGAAACAATAGAAAGAGCGAATAATAGTCTACCAGTTTTTTCAACTTTGAGATGTGACAGATGTTGCCGCAAATAACTAATGGATAGCCACTATTAGGCAAAGGGTGATGTGGCGTTTTGGACTATTTGCTTTGACATCAACTATTAGCAGCGACCTTTTTAGCGGCGAAAATGGATCACTAGCGACAATGTATTAAATGGGACCCATTAGCGGCGATTATGGGCGTCTTTAGTGGCAATATATGTCGCGGCTATTGCTTGCAATCTTTGTATTGGTAACATTATAACATTTTATGATAAAATGTTAAAAAAGCTTATTTAAAAGACCCTATGTGGTTAACTAAAATGGAAGCGGTTATTAAAGTTATAATAGCTAGTAACTTTATCTCCTTAAGGCCTATGGCAAATTAAAATAGAACATGTAACTCACGAAATCAAATGACAACTCTAGTAAGAAAAACCAAAAACAAAATTAGTTACACAGAATAAGAGAAATGACAACTATGCTCCCTAACTTTATTAGACTTAAGCCAAACGAATACTCCTTAGCAGTATTTTATTCGCTTAAACGCCCCAAACCCAGGGGTCTCATAGATGTTGGACTTATTGTTTGGCACATAGTTCTTAAACTAGTAAACTCATTCAAACGCCCCAGAAACTTTTATTACATGAGTACCATCAAATACATAACAAATACGTATCTTTAAAACAAAACATAATGATTCAAAAACATAGCAACAGTAAACGAGATGCCAATCACATGAAGTAGGGTAGCCTTAACTCCAATGACACATACATCCTCAAGAGCTCTCAAACAACCTAAATTTTAACATAATTTGCATGCTAGAAGTTAGCTACACTTACTAAGTTCTAATTTCATAAAATATCTTTTATAATTTTAGCGTTTACACAAAATAACTTTATGTCAACATACTTTAAACTATGATCCTTTACTTTAGAAATGATATCGTAAGTGATGGTCACCACTCTTATCAAACTTTAATTAACAGGTGGCATGCACCTCATTAGTGATTTACATCACTCCTCTAATGGTCATGTATAGGTATTGATAGCCCTGAAGGTCAATGCGCTATCAGGTGCTCAGAGTTAAGTAACACTTAATAGCCCTGGAGGATCACTACCATATGCCTTTATCATCTTTTAAGTTTATTGTTCCTCACATATATCAATTGTATCCCAATAAAAAAAGCTTTTTAAAACGTTATATTATTCAACTAAAAAACATATGCTGATAACACTGAGACAACTATTTCATTTCTTTGAAACTTTCATTTCTTTATCATTCACACCTGATATATAGCACTATGCACACCACCCCCCAAAGTTGTCTAAATATGGGTGTTACACAAGGGCCTTTTATTTGATCCAATACATAATCTCATTAAAATATGGTGTGTTACACCCGTAGTCGGTATAAACTGTCGCCATTACTAACACTCTATGAGTACTAGCATGCCATCGGTAACAACTCTCGACAAGTAGTAAGCTCTAACTGATTGACCATCCAGTTCCTATCGACGATCACATATATAGTTGTTTTTGAACAACTATTGCTACCGAAAGCACATTAATTACCATCCATCATTAACAATAACCCTCATTTGACTTTATGTTGATTTGGGCGGTGCCCTACCTGTCTGGGCATATTGTAATCTGGTTGATGTGTGGACACTACAAGAACGGGCCACCTTTAGCGGCGACAGGTGTCGCCGGTATTGGTCGAATTTGTCGCCGGTATTGACCTTTAGCGGCGACATGTCGCCGGTAAAGTGTCGCCGATATTGATTGGCCGCTATTGGCCACCTGTCGTCGCTAAAGGGTCGCCGGTATTGCTCTTGGTCGCTAAAGGGTTTACGTCAATAGCGGCGACATATGTCGCCGCTAAAAGTCTTTTTTTTTTTAATACAACTGCTGTATTTACAGCACCCAGCCATTTTTACATGCTTACATACACCTACATACACAAATACATAGACTTTCTTATACAATTTGACCAAAACCACAAAATTTATACATACTTACATACACATTTGCATACTTTATACAAACATACATACTAACATACACATTTTTCACCAACATACTAACATACACCTACATACATACATTCATTCATTCGTACACTTACATACCCACATACATGCTTACACACACCTACATACACAAATACATAGATTTTCATATACACATTTCCCCAAATACACCTACATTATACATTTGACATACTAACATATACCTACATTATACATTTACATACCAAAACAAAAAATTATTCAACATCTAAACTTTGAAAAAAAATACATATAAAACTAACCGTATTTTCAAGTTTCCAAGAGATGTAGACCGCGTAGACGAGGTAGTGACCGGAGAAGTGACAGTGGTGATCGGAGAAGTGATGGTGATGATCCGATTTCACTACCAAATACACAAAAACACACAAAAATATACAAAAATTAAAGCCTATCATATGTATATAACAAAATAAAGAAGAAATGTAACAAAAACAAAGCTTTACTAACCGATTTGGGCAAAATCCGCTTGTTTCCGGCGGTAGATGGAAGTTGTTTGGGGGAAAAGTGAAGAAAGAGGGAGAAATTCGCGCTGTATAGGGACTGATGTTTTTTGACCATTAGCGGCGACGTCTTGTCGCCGGTATTGATGTTTGTCGCCGGTAAAGGTTTGACCAGAGATAAGGATTGTGTGGCTAGGGATTAAAGTTCTGACAAACACTTTTAGCGGAGACTGGCTGTCGCCGGTATTGATGTGTCTTGTCGCCGGTAATAAGTTTTAATTCCCCAACCGTTAGATCAGGATTTTGATCAACGGCTGGGGTTTGGTTTCAGCATCTGGCACGCGGATCGACCAATAGCGGCGACGTTTGGCCTGTCGCCGCTAATGGTGTCGCCGCTAAAAGTGTACAATTCTTGTAGTGGGACTAGTTTTCGGCTAGTCGTGTAGCTTTACTTTATATTAATAAAATATCGTTGGACGTTAAAAAAAATACTAATAACTAGGACGTATGTAATCGTTTTGAGGCGTCTAAATAATACATTTTTTTTTCTAATATCATGATAGGCACAATAAAGGGCATCATTGTATACACGAGCTCTCTATAGATTTTCTTTTCCACCCAATCTTGGTAAATCTCCATCATTTTGAGGATGCACGCTGACCTATGAGCTATGTTTTGACAATCTTGCTTGCATACGAACCGGCTGAAATTGTCATATTTATAATAAATTAAATAGTCGAAATTGTTCTTAACAAGAATATCTGATATCATTTCCTATCCTTTGAAATCCAACTTCTTTTATTTTAGTGAAAACTACGACAGTGTTAATAACATTGGTAAGTTGATTTGATTTTATTTTTTCAAAAAAAAAAAAGTTAAGTAATATTAATTATAATCAATTGATTAGTTTACGTAGATTCACTTTTTCACCATTGAAACCATACTTCTAAAATAGAAAACTGCAATGATAGTAGTTAAACCAGTAGCACATGAGGAAGTTATGAGTGTGGTTGTCGAAAGTAGTTTGATCCTACTTGTCTGAATTGTTATCTTATTCAAAATGCTTATATCATGCATTTGATCTTGATACGAACATTGCGATGTATCTAGAGTTTTGAATAATTCATCAACTAGTGATTTTCCCCCGCGCTTTGCGGCAGAAATTCAGTTGGTACATGTTCGGTTCATTACGGTACCGACACTCGCTTTAGTAATCGAAAGAGAAAACCTTACATCAATCGAAACCAATAATAAAGAATATTAATATCGGTACCGATTTTGTTCTGTTGATATCGATTTGGTTGGTTTGCATTCTATGTTTATTCTTTTCAACATTGCTGTATAAACTTTATTGAAAAAGCTATTGTGCCTCTATCGTACCAATCCGAATCGAAACCAACTGAACAATATTTGTATCGGTAAGGGTATTTATTTTTATTGTTTTTGCTTTCGATAAACTAAGATACTATCGCTACCATACCGTACCAAACTGGACAACATTGGCATCAGTATGTATTAATATTTATGGTTTTGTTTGATAACAAATATTGTGTCGCTATCATAGTGAACCGAACAAACAACGTGGGTTTAATATCGGTATTTATTTTTATTGCTTTTTTCTTTCGATAAACTAACATCGTATCGCTAGCGTACCATATCAAACAACATCAGTACTGTGACTTGTATTTATTTTATGGTTTCAAAACGTTTTCATTTATACAACTTTGTGTGTGACGAGAGTTGAATATCAGCACCAGTAGCTTGACAATTTGAACCACTTGATATCGTTCGAACAACATCGGTGTCGGTATCGGTGTCCATTTTCGGTCGATGTAAAACACGTGTTGATTTCTAAACCGAGTGCATGAATTCTACCGGTACTATAATGAACCGAATCGATACCGATCCAATGCCCACGGTAACATACCGTCACAACGAACGGGCAAATAACATGGAATGTAAAAAAATATAGATGCAAATTTAGATTTTTTTAAAGTTAACGAACGTAAGTTTATATAAAAATCAAATTCAATGCTAAATAAATTACTACTAATAAAATATAAAAATACAAATACCTAAAAATGATCAATTATCATTTATTATTTCTAATAAAAAACAAAAGATAAAACAAATACCAATTATTACTAAAAAAATTAATAATAGATAAAATATTAATAAAAGATAACAAACAATTATTAAGTAAAAAGCAATCACTATTCATGGCCAATTTCTATTCATATTCATAATAATTTACAATACATACAAACATATCTTGTAAACGTCGGCGGGAATAGTTGTGATAGGTGGTTGGTCAAAAGTGGCGGCCAATTTTTTTTTTTATAAAATAGTTATTTATCGGTCCTGTCAAATTACGATTTTATCCCCTATTTAAAATTACGATCTTACCCCCAGTTAGAAATTAAATTTATAAGCCCCCAGCTTAAATTTACGATTTTGTCTTGGCTTAAAAAAATTATAGTTTTGCCCACAGCTACAATCCTGCCAAATTACAATTTGGTTCCCAGTTTAAAATTACAATTTCTCCCCCAGTTCAAAATAAAATATTTGTTTTGCCCTCAGCTAAAAATTACGATTTTGCCCCCAATTCAAAATAAAAAAAATGGTTTTGCCCTCAGTTCAAAATTTTATTTTACCTCCATTTTAAAATTACGATTTTACCCAAGCTAAAAATTGCAATGTTGCCATAGTTTTTTTTGGGCAAAACTATGGTAGTGTTTTATTTTACTTGATTTACTCAATTTAGTTTTTATTCGTGCCAAACAGCTGCCTAGCACTCGCTAATTGGTCCTGACAAATTATTGTTTTGCCCCCAACTCTAAATTACACGTTTGCCATCGTTTTAGTTATTTTTTTATCATAACTATGATAGTGTTTTTCTTTATTTGGTTAACTCGATGCATCTTTTTTTATGTCGTGTTATAAGTAGCATGTATAACTAACCGAAATAAATGTGTACATGTTATTAAATTAAGAAATATTTGGTTTAATGCCCAGCAACGCGGGCCGCACATAACTTTAGTATGGGTTACATTTATCATGAACACTCCATATATGTTACATATGAAAAATTAATAACAATGGATATGGGTCACTAACACATGAAAAAAAAAGGCTCCCCTTATTCCCACATACCCTATATCTTATTTTCACATCCCCTATTGTATACGGGCCGTATACAATTATATGGCTCGTATAGAATGTTTTTGAATAGGAAAATGCGCAGAGAATGTTTTTTTTGGTTTTATTATATACGGCCCGTATACAGTTATACGAGTTGTATACATGTGTATACGATTTGTAAAACGTATACGGCTCAATTGATTTATTTTTGTGGGTTTTTGATGTTGGCACATGTATACGGGCCGTATAACTATATACGGGCCGTATATATTGGCGTTTTTTCAAGTATCACGTTTTATTCCCGTAAAAACACAATCATTCTAGGGTTTCTAAACTCTTCATCACCTTTAACAATGTCGATAAACGTTGATCGGAACATGCCGCTTAAATCGGAGCACAGGTAGAGTAACATTACCGATCAGTCCGTTGATGAAAACCTTAGCGATCGCAGAGATCTTCGTGTTGGTTATTTATCGATTCCGAGTAACTAGCAGAAGAACCTGCCACAAACAAGTTCTCCACAGTTTGTTATTCAGATCTCTGTTCGGTCATCTTTCCAAACTACAACACACGATACTTTTAATAAGCTGTCATAGTTGTCAAATTCGATTTCAACAAATCTTTTCATTTTCCTTCAATTTCTAAAACATTCTCTGTTACATGAAGACGTGTCGGGTTCTTCTACTAGTGGTATTTTACTGAAGTATTGAAGATTGAGGCGGGCATTGTTTAAATCTGAATATAACTAGATGTTACGTGTATCAGCGTTGTTTATCACCCTATGTGAGCATTGGAAACCCGACAAACAGTCTTGACAACTGTGACATTTTATCTATCTATGTGTGTCACATCCATCCTGTTATTGCAATCGATATGATTAATTTTTTCAGATTTTTTTCTAATTAGCGTTGTTAACTACCAAAAGAATGCATACACAAATAGTTCTAGTGGACGAAGCAAAGAGAACGTGTCAGACTCATACTACTCACCCTCCCCTGAGGAAAAATTTTCCCGACGACTCAACAAAATCCTGATAGAGAAAAAACATCAACAACCATTTTTTCTTTTCCTTCAATTTCGAGAACATTCTCCCTGTGTATGTGCTTGTGCTGTAGAAACCGGTGATGAATTTGTATACACAACTGAACATTAATTGATATTGTTTTAGACAACAACAGATAATGAACGGATTGTTGGTGGATAACGCAAACAAGTTCTCCACAGTTTGTTATTCAGATCTCTATTCGGTCATCTTTCCAAACTACAACTCACGATAAGTTTAAACTTTTATAGTGTGTGATTTGACCAGGAAATGATTGGAGGTGAAGGTTCAGTGCACGAAAAGTTTCTTACGAAATGTACGTGACGAAACAAATATGTTGGGAATTAAACGCATGTCCGTAATCCCGCGTTGATAGCTTCCGTTTTATTCAGACTCCTTACAACTCTTATCAAATGCCTCACCCTTCCTTTTATTCTATAAATATTAAATAAAGAATAACACCATGCCCGTAATCCCGCGTTGATAGCTTCCGTTTTATTACAGTCATACGACACGTTTTCTTGTTCTTCAATCTTTGTTACTTGTTAATGTTTTATTTTTTTTTACTTTTAGAAAGTTTTGAGCACCTCACCACTCTAAAATATTTGAAAAATCAAAATTTCGTTCCATACGGGCCGTATATTAGTATACGGCCCGTATACACGTTCGTATACATTGTATACGACCAGGCAAACTTATTTACACATGGTGTATACGGGCCGTATACTGTTATACGCCCGTATACACCATGTGTAAATAAGTTTTCCCATGTGTTAATATTAGGACCCAAAAAAAAAATCGCTTGCCACTGAAAACATCCTAAATCATTTTGTCTATAGAAATAATATATTATTTATAACAGGCATTTTACTTTTTAAAAGATAAGTATATGATTGTGTGTATATCAAAACTAACTTAAATTATAAAGAAGTTGTATATGATTGTGTGTATATCAAAACTAACTTAAATTATAAAGAAATTCATAATTTTGATCGAACACCAACTTGTGTATTTTATAACCAAGAATCCGATAATTATACATTACAAAACAATTTTTAACTTCTTTTTAACGTATAATCCATGTTTAAAAGGTTTAAACAAAAAGTTCTCTTTTTTGGTTCACCTGATGGTAGACACAATTCTATTGTCCTGGTTTCCGTACACGAGTGGTTTTTAAAAGTTAAGTGTGATGTCAATGTGGCATCAACATGACATGAAACCTTGTTGGAGGCAAACCATATATTTATTTTGTTGACAAGATAAGACATCATGGATTTGCATGCCAACAATTAATACTTCAAAAATTATTATTATTATTATGATGATGAAGTTTCACGCCAATTTTTTTTTTAGAAAGTTATGATGAACTGAAGTACCCATTATCAACTTATATTCCATTTTTCATGTGCTACTACACTTAATACTACATTCGCTTAATTTACATCTGTTATCAACCTAATCATGTGTTCCCTCGTTGATTTGTAGCTTTACTATTATTTCATGCATTGCTTGAGTTGTATCTTTTGTTTTGTCTTTAACTTCAACTAAATATTAGACTTGTTGATTGGTGGCAGGGCCGGCTAACCCGTGTCGTCGCATGAGGCCTAAATTTTCAAAGGACCCGAAAGGTTTTATAAGCTTTTATATATATTTATTAAATTCTATATTTTATATATGTATCCATTTGTTATGGAAAAAAATAGTGATGGTGAATTGGAAAAAAAAAAAACTATCTTAAAATAATGTAGAGCTTTCAAGTTCAAGTCTTGTCTTCCCCACTAAGATGTTATTTTTTTTAATTCATATTTCCCCTTAAACTTAATTTTGGGCCTAATTCTTTTTGTCCACCCAAGGCCCAAATTTTTTTGCGAGTTCTCGGGGACGGCTCTGATTGGTGGAACTGAAGCATGGTTTCTTTACATTAAAGAATTGCATCTAAAAGTACAATGATATGGTTGAAGGTAAGCAAAAGCTAATCAGACACTATCATGAGCATTGTACGCTTCTCTATTTTAATATAATATCAAGGTTCAGACAATGCAATGCACTCTCATGTTGCGTTAATGTGTGTCAACGCTAGTTATAATTTAGGAGTGGAGGTATGTTCAATTAAATTACACAATTAGACTGGGAGATGTAATAATTACATAATACTAAGAGTGGAAATGCTCGCACGTTAGCGTGTGTTTATTTGCTACATTTAGTTACACACAGGAACTAATCCATTATTTGTTAATGGTTGCAATTAAATTCTTTTAACTTGTTCAACACAGGTCAAAGTGGGTGCTAATCCATTATTTGTTAAAGGTTACTTTTGATAGAACAGAATTTGGACAATAAGGTTATGTTACAAAAAATATTAACAGCAAAAAAATATACAAATATATATCCATAAGATCACCTCTGCGAGCATATGATCTGCTTCATCAAACACAAGGATCTTCAAATTAGATGTACCCAACTTCTTGGCTGCTATCCATTTGTTAATAGTTCCCGGGATGTGTCGATAATGACTTGTGTTGTGACATGTGCTCTCTTGGTTGATATAGAAAGTTGCCAAAAAAGATAACTAAAACCGGATTTGATACAATTTATATATATATATATATATATATATATATATATATATATATAGGTAAAGGATCCTGTAAAAAAGGCCTAAATTGTGAGAAAGGTGAGAAAGAATCTCAGCCATTAGATCATTCCATACTAATTTCATTAGATCAAGGTTATTTTAGTAATTTTACCAATAAAACTAATTAAAGATCAAATCTTTTGTAACCGATTTGTATGAGTTTTTTTTAGGGATTCGATTTTTGAATATATTTATCAGAGATTCATCTAAATCTTTAAAATTTATCGATCTCTTAATCATTATAAATTCGCTTTCAATTTCTTATTTTTGATCACGCATACAGATTGCATACGCATAAAATCGCTAATCTGATTCATACTTTCTTTCTTCATGGAGAACGACGATCAAGGTAATTCTGTATGTTTTGATTCGCAGATTATTATGTAATTGTAATCAATATTCAAGGAAATTGTTCGTTTAATTGTAATTGTAAATTTTTCAAACATCTGTTTTTTTATTTAAATTTTCATGAACACCAGTTATAACTATGTATGGTGTTTTTTTTTCATTGGTGTTTTTGCATATTAGTTGTGGTGTTTTTACTCCGGTACAATGTATGGTGTTTTTCTATGTTTGTTACTTTACTATACGCAAGATTTTTTTATGACACCACGTGTGACCCGTTCAGGGTGTTTATATACGTGCATGGTGTTTTTTATGTATGTTATCGAAGTTGAAGCTGGTATGTGTTTTTTATATCAGTTGATGATCAGTCATGGTGTTTTTTTGCAAGTGATGTTCTTTACAGGGTTTTTATACGTATATGGTGTTTTTTTCATCTAAATAGAGGGTGTTTTCTTATAACAGTTGTTTTGTGGTGTTATTTTCTTCTAAATAGAGGGTGTTTTCTTATAACAGTTGTTTTGTGGTGTTATTTTATACGTATTGTGTTGTATTGTTTTTTTTTTACTGTAGAGTCATTCAATTTAATTTTTTTCACAGGATTTCAAACCTATCAGCCGCTTGGGAAACTACATCTGTCTCCAAACTCTGGTAAGAAGACTTATTTACCGGAGGTAGATGAATCGCTTAAGCCGAAGGATAAGATGACATTTGATACGGTGAACAATGCATTCCTCTTTTATCAGAAGTATGCAATGGCTTCAGGCTTTACTGCCAGGAAGTCTACTCAATACACGCATCATGGTGTTATAAAATCTAAATGGTTCGTTTGCTCAAAGGAGGGGACTAAACCTTTTAAAGCGATCGATACATCTAAAAAGATTGACACCTCAAATAATGGGTCAAAGAGGAAATCTGTTCGACGTGTTCCTTCTATAAGGACCGGGTGTGAAGCACGTATGTGTGTAAAGTTAATGCCTTCGAATCTATACGAGGTATATTCTTTCAATGAGGCACATAATCACTTTTTTGTTGCTGAGGAAGATAGGTATTTACTCCCTGCTAACCGAGGTATGAACTATATGCAAGAGGAAGCCGTTAACGCATTGAGCGCCTTGAACATTGGACCTGTCAAAGCGTTTAATATCATGAGGACATTGTATGGTGGGTTTGACCAGGTTGGGGCAACCAAGAACGATTTTAAAAATTTCAAGCGAGACCTGAACAGGTATATATCTGAGTTTGATGCTGATATGATGATTAAACGGCTTATGAGGAAGAAAGAGTACATGCCAAACTTTTCAATGGAGTATATAACAGACGATGATGGTGTTTTAAGGGGTTTGTTTTGGGCAGATGGAGATGCCAAAAGGAATTTTTCGGTGTTTGGTGACGTTGTTTCATTTGATGCCACATATCGTCGTAACAAGTAAGTTTGGTAATTATTATATTTGTTTTGAGTTTTTCAGCTTATTTTCTTAAGTATATGTCATTCAGTTTTATGGTGTTTTTATTCCGTATTTGTTTTTCAGGTACAACATGATGTTTGTTCCATTTACCGGTATCGACAATCACAATCGCAACGTTACTCTTGGTGCTGCGATAATAGGAAATGAAACTGCTGAAACTTACAGTTGGTTGCTAAATGTGTTTCGCGAAGCATTTGGCCGCGCCCCTCCGGTGATTGTCACTGACCAAGACCCAGCCATGAAGAAGGCTATTGAAGATACATGGCCCGAGAGTACATAGGCTATGCATGTGGCACATCATGGACAAGCTTTCTGCTAAGGTGTTTAGTTGTTCGTCCTTTTAACCTTTCTTTCTTCTTTTTACATAGTTTTTGGTGATTATGGTGTTATATGTTATACAATGGTGTTTTAGGTTGGTGCTACAATCTGCAATAATACAGATTTCAAAAAGAGGCTGTGTGACATTGTGTGGACCGATTCAATTCTACTTGTTAAGTTTGAAAGTGAGTGGGCTACAATAATGAACGATTTTAAGTTGGTTGATCATGAGTGGCTGCAGTCACTTTATCAAATCAGGGATACTTGGATACCGGCTTATTATCGTGAGGAGGTCATGTCTGGGCTTATGCGTACCTCTTCTCGTTCAGAGAGTGAGAACCATTTCTTTGGACAGTTCTGTAACCCGGGTTGCACACTTGTCGAATTTCTCGGTCATTTTGATTCTGCTATTGAAGCTCAGAGACATGAGCACAGGAAGAATGACCATGACACCAGAAATACCAACGCTAAAATATGGGCTGAAGACTTTGTTTTGGAGGATCAAGCGTCCAGGATATACACACGCACTATAATTTTTTGACCAGCAGTTGGAGATACAAAACGGTATACACAGATGTGCTATCGGAAAGTGGGAAAACATGGCTGACTTCGTTAATTTTTTTGTGAAGGACTGGGAACAACCATGCACTACTTTCTTTGAGGTATACACATGATGTTTTGTAGTGTTATTTTTGAAAATTGTATGTCTCTTGTCGATTTCCAGTTGCATATGGTGTTTTGTAGTGTTATTTATGAAAACTTATAAATTTCTAATGGTGTTTTTTAGGTTATGATGCGGGAGGTTGACATGACTGTGTATTGTACATGCAAAAGATTCGAACAGTTTGGGTTGTTGTGCTCACACATCTTTTGTGTGCTAAGGATGCTTGACATTAGGGAGTTTCCACAACGCTATATATTACGACGTTAGACTCGGGAGGCTGTTCCAAATAGTGCCCCTGGTGCTATTCTAGGTATCAATGAGACTGAGGATCGTTATAATGAAGTTAACCGTGTTGTACGTGAGATCACATATTCTACGGAGTCAGTTATTAACAAGCTTGTCACCAACTTTGATGCTCTATGCTCGTTCAGGGATCATGTTGTTAATTATTTCAAAACTGCGGATGAGTCGGTCGTCAATGCTCCACCTAAGAGCCGTCGTGAAAGGTTTGCCGAAATTACTGGTAACACAAAACCATCAGAAGCAACCGTTCGTGTTCCCATTGGAACAAGATTCAAAGGTATGGGTAAGCCTAAACGGATGAAGTCCAAACGTGAAATTGCATTAAGACAGTTGGGTAAAAAGAGCCGTCAGTGTCAAAACTGTTTTAGATACGGGCACAACAGACGTACTTGCAAAAACCCTACCCGGACTAAAGAACAAGCTATGACCGAGGATGATGGTGAAGAAGCTGATGAAGTTGACGAGGAGGAAGATGAATGGGAGGAAGTTGAAGAAGATATGGATGAACAAGATGAGGATGCATTAGACGAGGAGGATGGGGAAGAGGAGTAGCAAGTTATTTAGAGATGTCTAAAAATTTCGTTATTTTTAACGTACTTTCTTCTTGTTTCGTACATTGTTAGGTTTTTTATTGTTTTTCATATTCGCATACACTCATGGTTTTATTTTGTTTGCTTTTGTTCGAATTTAATATTACTGGTGACAATTTTATATATTGTTTCTGTTGAACATGTTTGGTTTTTGTTAACCAATGGTGTTATTTGTTGTTCAGGTTGATTTATTATGTATGTTGCAAGTTGAATAGTGTTATTTATCCCCCATCAGAAATTTATTGTTAACCAGTAGTGTTATTTGTTGTTCAGGGTGTTATTTGTTATTAATGGGTGTTATTAATAGTGTTCATACGTTCATGTTGTTTATTAACATGATTGATCATTTACTTTGTAAAAAACCATCTGCTCAATACGCGTTCTTTTTGTGATGGAAAATCACAATATAAATTCATTAAAGTACTAGAAAAAAAAGGTGTAAAACAGAAACAGCTTACGATTGTAATCAGGCTTTACATAGTCAAATTACACCATAATCACAACTTTGCCAAAACGCTAAAAAAAATATATAATCTATATTGCCCAAAATGTTTGTCTATTAACAAAAAGTTTAACTTGTTCCGCTGTCCACCTACACGGCAGCTCCCAACCTATCAGCTATCCGTTCGATTGCTTTGTCTTCCATTCTCACCCTATCATCCTCGTCCAAAAGTGCGTATTCTTGTACTTCTCGTTCCACTTGGGCCCGTTCCGTGTTCACGTCGCTTAGTAGCATTTTTGATAGGTACTTCCTACGCAGATCCTCGATTTCGCGTGCTTGATCAGGCAACACCTCGCCAGTAACGCCCCTCTCATTCGATAAACCACACATCCAATGTCCAACGTGTGTTCCTATTCAATACCAAACCATCAGAAGTGTTCATATTTCGGCAACATGTATTTTAATTATTTTTTTACTAAACAAAAATTTAAACGCGATTACCAGTGTAAGTTTCCATATGCCGCATAAGGAAAATACCACAGTCGATGCCATTGTAAAGTGTTTGCCATGGCAACTCCAGTCGAACTGGGATGATTAAACAATTCCTCATAGCAATCATGTGATACAAGATAAACCTAAATTCGGCATGTGTCTAACATATCAAACCAATGATGAAACGCAATATGCTCATGACATAACCACAAGTCTACGGGCGGTGCGTTAATCCTATAGCGCTATATATGTCACGGATAGTCTCGTACGAAGTTAATGATAAGTCTAACACAAGATGTAATTAACCCAAGTTTAAACTATCAAGCAATCACGTATACAAGCATGTTAAAGGAATGTTCGTGCATTTAAGTAAAATGTTCATGTGTAAGTTTTGGTAAGTAAACATGTTGCACCCCAAAAAGTGGTAAACGTAAAGGGGGGAATTCGAGTATACTCACGGTTTTGCATGTTGTTCCTACTTGAAACCGAGAGTAAGTTGGTTGCTTAGGGTGGAGCACCTTGTCCTTCTACAAGAGGAAAAACATAGGTGTATGAGTTTGGGGAAATCGGAAGATTATAGAATTCGGAATTTAAACAATCATGAAAATAACATATGAAAATAATCACCTAGTACATATGATACTTGTTCTTGACACTATGAAACTCTAAGGAGTTTAAATGTTTTCATGGAACAAGGTTCCATTAGAATCGTGACAAGTTATCAAAGTCTAGGGTGATATAATCTAGTACCTTGACATATGAACACTAGTTCATCATCAAAGATTCAATTATTCGGATAATATGTTTATGTATTATATAGGCTATATAATATGTATTAATATGTCCAATAGTTCAAGCATGAGGTAGAATATTAAAATCTTCATTTAGGTACCTCTAAATGTCATAGAAATCATGTAGGAGGTAGGAAGAACAAGTCTTCTATTTAGGCACCTCTAAGTGTTCACCACTACACTTGATGTAAAAACATTCAAGTAGGGTCATGAACTATGAATAATACAAGAATATAAACAACTACTCTATAAGAAATCATCAAGCAATGTGGGGATTTTATGTTGGACAACCCAAGTTAATCTCATAATCACACCTACATTAAGTCTTGGACTTAAACATTACTTGTGGGTTAAAAACCCTAAACAAAACAGAATGTATATGAGGTTTAACCTCTGATTTTGAATGTCTCAACCATGTTTTTAAGCCTAACTAACCATAGAAGTGGTTATAAGCATAAGGACATAGGTTTGAGATGAGTTAGACTCTAGTTGAACAAGTTTAGTAAAGATTAGATGAAATTAGAAATGAACAGTGAACTTTGGAGCCTTTTTGCCGGAGTTCCAGGGACTTATTTACTGTGAAAATGGAAACGAAGCTAAGGTTAATCCAAGTATGTAGGAAAAATAATGGAGTGAATCGGACAAGATTTGAGTGAGTTATGCTTACTTTAGTGAAGCTTGCTAAATCTGTTCGAACTTGTATTTCCAGCTGAGTTTTGAGAGGTTTTTGAGTGTGTTTAAGGGTTGTAAAAGTGGAAAAGTGGCTGGGATTAGAGTGGTATTTATAGGGAAGGATTATGGTTTAGTTGGTTGGTATTTAATAGAGTTGTTGGTGGTTTAAATAAAATAAAAAAACAATTTTTTTTACACACCACACAAGGTGCGGCCGAAGGCTGTTAATCAGCCACCATTATCTTCTTATTCTTTGTTGTGACAATTAATTGAAGTATACAAATTGTGCCATGGTGGAGTATTATTAAATTAAAGCAACCATTGTATGATATGTATTATAAATTTGAATGTGCAAATAATTAAAAGCAATTTACTAAAAGCAGCCATAAGCTGTGCGATTGATGTTTGGCAGCCAACAATAAGTTCTTTTATTTTTTAATAGTAAAAATCAACATGATACATCAACGTCTAGTTGATGTTAACTATGTTGTTGTTATTATTATTATTATTATTATTATATTATTATTATTATTATTAACCACGCATTTAATAGTTAACAAGCATGTATAAGTTATGAGTACCCGTAGGTCGAGTATCGGTCGCGCGTATGCATGCGAGATTGGTGACATATAACCTGTCACACCCCAACCGATGGCGGAATTATCGGGGCGCGACATTAGGCGAATCAGATTGCTCAGGAGAATCCATAACAACTATTTTGCGACAATAATTAATGCGTTCATTATCCCATACTAACAAACAATTACAATCACATAAGTCGTCACAGATTTCTTATTCTCTCGAACAACACAAATCCGACAACCTAGATTTTAGTGAAGTTTCTAGACTTCCTAGCTTGATTGAGATAGCTTGCGATCTAACCTGCAACATACGTTAAAATAATGTCAATACAAATGTATTGGCGAGTATACAGGTTTGATATGTAATAGCATAATAGGTTAAAAGTGCTGCGAATTCCTACATACATAAACGGGATACACGACATATATACTCACAAAACCGATACTACCAGCTAAGTCCTCGATGCTCGAATACGCGATGGCAAACTAGGCCCCGTCGGGCGCAATAGTACTATACTAGTCATGGTGGGACGTCGCGAGTATAAGTCCTAGCACATATGTAACTAGCATCACGTATAACTATGCAAGTAAGTCATTCGCAAGTGATAAATAGTTTAAGCATTTGATATGATTTGATTCGATAGCAACGTATGTTACACCCAAAAGCACAAAAGCAAAAAGGGTTCAAGTATACTCACAGTGCGTATTTAGCGAGTGCACCACTTGATTGGGTTAATTTAGAGTGCGCCTGATTTAGTATGAACACGGAATGGTAGCGTAAGCGAGGTGCGGTGAAAAGTTGAATAACAGGGCTAGTGGCAAACCGAACGGATGGCTTATCGGGTCCGATGAGCCGGATTGGCTGACATGCTGACCGGTCGGTTAGCATGTTACCCGATCGGTTGACATGCTGACCGGTCAGTTGGTAGGTTATCCGATTGGCTGACATGCTGACCGTTCGGTTGGCATGTTTTCCGATCGGCTGACATGCTGACCGGTCGGTTAGCATGCTACCTGGTCGGCTGACATGATGACCGTTCGGTTGGCATGTTATCCGATCGGCTGACATGCTGACCAGTCGGTTAGCATGCCACCCGGTCGGCTGACATGCTGACCGTTCGGTTGGCATGTTAGCCTGTCGGCTGGTTTGAGGTTGCTTTGCCGTTCGATCGGACAACAGTCCGATTGGACGATAATTCATTCAAATTCTTCCGGTTAAGTCACTCTCAATTGTCTTTGGAAGGTTACCGGTCGTATTTACTGAGACGGCGTGACATCGTGTTAAACCAATGAAATTTCCACCAGTTCCGACCCGTTCTAACGGCCGGGAACCACCCCGTTCCATCAGTTTTGGCCGTTCTTGATGGTTTCTCCATGTTTAATTTGAAATCACATAATACTTTGGTTAGATACTTAGATCTTTCGGTGAATTTGTTACAAAACACGTGGAAATCACTCAGATCTGAGTTATTCATGGTGAGATGGAGTCATACTTTGAAGTTCATATGAACTCTTGATGACATCATCTTTGAATACCTCAAATCCGTAGATTTCACGGTTGAAAGTTGGTTTTTAAAAGATAGAAAGGTGTAGAATTGAGTGTAGATCATACAAGTACAAAGTTTAAGTTGAAAACTTACAAGATTTGCGAGAAAACGAGCGAAAATGGCGAAGTAGCGTCTGTCCAAACGAGAGCAGTCACCTCAACTGTTGTTGAGGTGACATATGAGGTATTTATAGGCAAAAGGGGGGAGGAAGAAGGAGGTTTGGGCCGTCCGTTCGGCTGGCCCATTCGATCGGCTGGCCTAGCCGTTCAGCTGGCCCATCCGTCCGGATTACCAACCCGTTCGGATGTCCTTCGGCGAGCTGCGTTTAGGTGTTCCGTTTCGATTGTTTAATCGTTGCGATAGTTTTGTTACACTGTTCCGTATAGATATTTATGTATTTATTATAATTAATCACAAAAAGGTCGTATGTACGTATTCACATTTCTAAGTGTTTGTTTCGAGTGTGCGTTGTGTTATGACGCGTCACGGCCATCGCGGAGGTTAGAGTTGGTCCTCTCTCGACGTCATCGTGAGCGTTAGTATATGCGTTGTGCCACAATGACTGACGGGGTACTACCTGCTCGTATTGATATCGTCGTCACGACGGCTGGAGCTATAGCACTCACCCGAGAGTCTTTGTTAGCATTAGTTGTCTGCGTTTCGACATATCACGGCCATCGAGGAGGGTAGAATAGGTCCTCACTTAATGTCATCGTGAGTGTTAGTGTTTGTGATGTGATGTAGAGATAATGTATTGCGAAAATATGCGATTATCCTTCGAATAGCGATGTATGCGATATAGTTACATTATGATCCGAATCTCTGGTGCTAGGCGTAACGAGTGTAGCGAGTAGTAACAATGCACGAAAGTGCGGGTTGTTACATAACTCGAGTATTGCAACACGTATAAGCATGTATAAAAAATAGTATTCCATATAAAAGATTCATTTCATTACGATCAAAGTCTCGGATTTAGAATGGCTTGAAACGAAAAGACGATTACAAAAAAATTACAAGTTTCCAAAAAAAGAAATACAAGACGAGCTTTCTAATTAAGGAAAGTTACGAAAATGCGGAGCGTTACAGTCTCCCCTGCTTTAGGGAATTTCTTCCCGGAATTTAGGAAGAAGTAGTGAAAAGATATGGATACTTCGTCTTCATGTCACTCTTGAGTTCCCAAGTAAATTCAGCGCCACGTTTACCTTCCCATCGAACCTTAACGATAGGAATTTTACTGCGCCTCAATAACTTGAATCCTTGATCTATGATTTCGACGGGTTTTTCCACAAAATGCAAGGTCTCATTGACTTGGAGGTCCTCGAGTGGAATTGAAGTCCTTCGTCAGCTAGACACTTCTTTAGATTGGATATGTGAAAGACAGGGTGTACATTGTTGAGTTCTTCAGGCAGGTCCAGTCTATACGCAACCTTGCCAATCCTTTCGAGGATCTTGAAAGGACCAACGTAGCGAGGTGCGAGTTTCCCTTTCTTTCCAAATCGAACCACGCCCTTCCAAGGGGATAGCTTGAGAAGTACGTAGTGACCTGTCTCGAATTCCAAAGGTTTGCGACGCTTGTCGGCGTAACTCTTTTGTCGTTTTATGGCTTTCAGTAAGTTGTCTCGAACCTGTAAAATCTTGTCCGTTGCTTCCTGTATAAGCTCGGGACCAGTGAATTGAGATTCACCGACCTTGTGCCAACAAATAGGCGAACGACACTTCCGACCATACAATGCTTCGAAAGGTGCCATTTGAATACTCGCATGATAATTGTTGTTGTACGAGAATTTGATCAAAGGCAAGTGTAAATCCCAGTTACCACCAAAATCTATTACTCATGAACGAAGCATATCCTCTAATGTTTGGATAATGCGCTCGGTTTGACCGTTTGACTGAGGATGAAAAGCGGTGCTAAGGTTAAGAACAGTACCCATAGCAGATTGAAAAGTTTGTCAAAGACGAGATGTAAAAGAGCATCATGATCGGAAATGATGTCAATGCGGATACCATGACGACAGATGATCTCATCAATGTAGATTCTAGCCAATTTCTCGACTTTGAAATCTTCACGAATGGGAAGAAAATGAGCTGATTTGGTCAATCGATCGACGAGCACCCAAATACTGTCATGACCAGAAGAAGTACGAGGAAGGTTAGTGATGAAATTTATGGCAATGCTCTCCCATTTCAAGACAGGATTCTCTGGTTGTTCGAGTAAGCCAAAGGGACGTTGATGTTCAACTTTGACCTTCGAGTAGGTAAGATATTTCGTAATGTAAGAGGTGATATCTCTCTTCATTCCAGGCCACCAATAGGATGTACGCATATCGTGGTACATCTTATCAGCACCAGGGTGAACGAAACACCTTGTTTTCTATGCCTCATTCATGAGAAAGTCTCGAAGGTTTTCATGATTAGGGATCCAGATATGATTGAGATAGTATAGAATACCATCGGATTTAGACATGAGTTCAAGTTCCTTAGCGCCTCGTATCTCGACCAGAGATTGCCTTCGTTAATATAGGCATATTGAGCTTCGCGAATGCGGCATTGAAGATCGTTAACGAGTTGAAGACAAAGAATACCCTTCACATGAGTTTTACGACTCAGAGCGTCGGCTACTACATTCGCCTTACCCGGATGGTATTTGATTTCGCAGTCGTAGTCATTTAACAGTTCCACCCAACGACGTTGACGCATGTTCAGTTCCTTTTGGTCGAAGATATGTTGAAGGCTCTTATGGTCGGTGAAGACCACACACTTAGTACCATAAAGGTAGTGTCGCCAAACCTTTAATGCAAAAACAACTGCGCCAAGTTCAAGGTCGTGAGTAGTATAGTTCTTCTCATGTATTTTGAGTTGGCTTGACGCGTAAGCGATATCCTTGTCGCGTTGCATAAGGACACAACCAAGGCTAAGGTTTGAAGCATCGCAATACACGACGAAGTCGTCGTTTCCATCAGGAAGCGTGAAAATAGGAGCATTACAAAGCATGTCCTTGAGCGTTTGAAAGGATTCCTCTTGTTTGGGACCCCAAACAAAAGGTTTCTCTTTTTGAATCAAGGAGGTCAAATGAACGGCGATTTTCGAGAAGTTAGGGATAAAACGACGATAATAACCAGCAAGACCAAGAAACGAACGAATTTCGGATGGAGACTTTGGCGCAATCCAATTCTTTACGGCTTCGATTTTAGCGGGGTCAATGATGCGCGTGTGGTGTGATATATATTTAAGTATATTTTAACCCCTTTTTACACGTTAGCCAAGTTTTAAATTTATAAAACACGATATTTTACTAACACCAAACACACATATGGGCAAGTGCACCCATCGTGAGCGTAGGATAGTGTTGGCAAGATACCGAGGTCGTCCAAGGACACAAGAGCTTTTATTACCGGTTTATCCTCAACGTCTAATCAAATCAAAAGTTAGAAAAAGGTTTTTAAACAAGAAAAATAAAACTAACTAAAATGCTGAAAAATAAAAACAGATAGACAAGATGAATCACTTGGATCCGACTCGTCTTTAGTGTAACCTTTGATTATTTCCGCACTTTTGCACTTTTTAAGAGATTATCTTAGTTATTGTAGTAGGCCCCTCTTTTGAAGGTGACGTTACCCTCAACCCAGTAGTTTGAGTCAGCAATGATACAATCCTAAAGGGTCGGATTATTGAAAGATAATTAATTAAGTTATTAATGCATATTATGGTAGGCCCCTCTTTTGAAGGTGACGTTACCCTCGGCTAAGTAGTCTGAGTCAGCAGGGATACAGTCCTAAGTAGCCGGGTTAAAGTATTAATAGTAGCTTACATATGAGGGGATCAAAGAGTTTGGACCCCTGCCATCCAATACCGGTGGGTATTGAAGGAGGTCCTACTAAATTTGACCCAGGTCCTTGCAGGATCTATACACTGAACAAGGCAAGGCTCTTACCAAACCGTTCCCTTAACCCCCGACCAGGTAGTCAACATATCTCCATATAGACCGTGGAGATATGAATGGTGAAAATCTTTTATTTTATATAGACAGTAAAATAATGCCAAGACACCACGGACAAACGATAGGGAAGAATCACCTTCAACATAAGAAACTAGTTATTAAAGTCATTAATACATAACCAAATAAAAAGTGCGAAAAGATTAAAAATAAAAAGTATTACACTAGAAACTTGTCTTCACCAAGTGATGTAAGAGACTTAGGCAAACATGGCCTTTGATTGTCAAGAACTCTTACGATCAATCTTGGATCCCGAGACGACTCACACACTCTACGATGGACGATGGATGATGGTGGTGGATGATGGTGTTGTGATGGTGGTGGGTGGTGGGTGAAGTGTGAGAGAGGTGGTGTGCCAAGGGATGGTTTGCAAATGAGCCAAGCACCCTTATTTATAGGCTGAACAGAGACTCGGGCACAGCTTCGTATCCATTGGGCAAGGCCCCGTGTCCACCTTCCTTCTCTTTCTTCATTAATTGCAGTTTGTCTGCATTAGTTGACCACACCCTCGTGTCTGCTGGGCACGCCCCCGTGTGAAGAAGCGTATCTGTACTATCAAGATTTTCCCAGATTCTGCGAATCTTAGAGTTGACCACAGCCCCGTGTCCGCTGGGCACGCCCCCGTGGTGGGTGATAGAAGCTTCTACAACTTTGTCTTTTCTGCAATCACTTGGGCACGCCCCCGTGCTCATTGAGCACGGGGCGTGTTCAGCCTTCTGTTCTCTTGTTTTGATTGGGAAGATGCTGTCGGGGAGGTTGGGCATGCCATGTTTGTTCCTTTTCTTGTATTTATGTTAGATTTAGCTGCCTTTTTGCTTCTTTTGTTCATTTGAGCTCATTTAATCCTGAAAATACAAAAGGAAGACAAAAACACACTTTTTCCAACATTAGTACTAGAAAAGGGTTAGTTTTATGCCACAATTGATGTAATTTATATGTTTCATTTTGTGCACATCAAATACCCCCACACTTAAATCTTTGCTTGTCCTCAAGCAAAACTCTTTATTTTGTTGCTTAACGCTCCCAAATGGAATGGGTAGAAGAGAAGGTTTTTGGGCTTGTCATAGAGTGTCGGGATTTCCAAGACTCTTTATTTAGTTTTATTTTTATTTATTTACAATCCTATTCGTCATGATTTATTGAAAACATTCCATAAGATAAATTACTTATTAGGGCATAACATGCCTTTTTAAAATTCCACTTATATACAAGTTCACATACCTCACGGGTATCACTCAACACTCGGCCGAAGATGTATTTTAGTGGATCACTCGAGAGCGGCATGGAACCTACTCCTACCATAAGTTTGCCAAGCAATCAATCCTCCTCCTTTTTAACTATATACCTTTGTAAATATCAAGAGAACTTTTGGGTGAAGGGTTAGGCTTAGGTTAAAGGTAGGTGGTTGGGTTAGTGGTTAGTAAAAGGGCGAAAGGCGTAAAAAGCGTCGGTTTTCGTAAGACTTTTTATTTTTGAAATTTTTATTTTGATGAAGCCATTATTCAAAGTTATTTTTTTGATAAACTTGTTTGTTTATTTCTCTTTTGCTTTATCATCATCATCACATTTTTTTTTTGAAAGTCATAAGAAAAACCGAGCTTGTTACTAAAACAAAAGGGTTAAAAATAAAAAGGTTTTGGTGGTGAAAGGGTGTTTGTTTTGGGTTATGAAATGAAAAGGTTTAGGCTCAAAGGGGTTAACTAGGGGGATTTTGGGTAGGTGGTAAAAAAAAGAAAAATAACGGTGTAGAAATAAAAAGGGTTAGTCCTATTGCCTCCATCATTTACTTACTCGGGTTTAAGTTGGTAAGGACCGGGAATGTATCATCGTGGCAAGTTTTAGAGTCGTAAGAACCAAGCGGCTATTCACACAAGAAACGAAAAATGAGCATTTAGTTTAAAGATATGTATTTGTATGCTCAATAAAGGCTAAAAACTTACTTTTTTGTGGAAATGGGTTTTTATGTGATCAAGTGTATATAATCAAATTTTAACTAGGTTTGTCATGCCGTTTCATAATTTTCTTATGTTGGCTCTTTTTTATCACGACGCTTTCGGTTGTAAATTTGTAAAAATATAACCTTTTTAGAACTTGAAATTCCCAAATTAAACCTAGACAAGTAAAGAAAATAAAAAATTTTTGAAAAAATTTGGGGTGATTAGCGGTTTCAATAGAGTTTTGTGTAAGGCTTGTATTTAGGACTTGCAAGATTCAAGGTTTTAGCATCCCCCCACACTTAAATTACACATTGTCCTTAATGTGTCCTAAAAATAAGTTTTTAGGTTGATTGAATGTATAAAAAGGTGTGAAAAAGCAAAATTTTATATTACTGGGCGTCTGGACACGGCCCCGTGTTCAGATCGCCAGTAACAAAAGTTTGTAAAAAGAAACAGAAGCCTGGGCACGGGGGCGTGTTCAATGAGCACGCCCAGTGTCCAGTTACCTGAACTTGGCATTTCCTGCAGATTGTGCAGCACGGGGCCGTGTTGGGCAGGCACGACCCGTGCTGAACTTGCTGTAATGAAGAAAAATTTGTCAGGTGGCCCTGTTTTCTTGCATGGGGTGCTGGTTCAAGTTTCCCTTGTTATCCTTCACCATCCCGAGTGTGTTTTATTCATTACAACATCATCCAAACACCATTTTGTAACACCCCGAAAACGAGTTTGGTAATCAAACCACGTTAATACTAAAAGACGGGTAAAATACCGTTAGTGGTAAAATTTACCCGGTAAATATTAGGATTTAAATAAATAAACCTAATGTTAAATAAAAGGGGCGAAAGAATGTTTATAAGAAAATAAAGTTACGAGAGGCCCGAGTTAACGAGACTTAAAATAAAACGGGTTATAACTTCCCCGAACCCACCAAGTAACTAGGAATATCAACCTAGTTAAATATGTGTCTTAAAACAATGAAGAAAACTTGGGTAATAACCCTAGTTTATAAAGTTACAAACTAGAGGGGCCAAAAGAGGAGGATTGAAACTTGATTTTTATTAAAATCAAAACACTACACACACACTAATGGGTGTGTGTGTGTGCGTGACCACGAGCAGGAGAAAGCTCCCATGGAGCCAAACCCTAAATTCAACAAAACCTTCAAATTGGAGGATCAAACGAAGGCCAAATTCGGATTTGAATACATAGAAATGATCACCAAGTCAAGGGGATCGTAAGGTATGTCAAATTTCTAACATTCATGAAGTTGTGAAAATTAGTTAACTTTGCATGATGCGAAGTATGCTTGAATCGTAGAGGCTATGGCCGGATTAATGAAGTGTGATTACTTAGGAACAAACCCTAAGTAGAAATTTGAAGTAAAATTGCTATGATTTGAATTATTTGATGATTTACCACACTTAGACAAGTGGGTTTTGATTATGTAATGAAGATGATGATATATTTGTGCTAAAATCATCATAACTGATAGTTGAAGTGAGATACTAGAACAAATTATAAGTTTGAGTGAAAGCTCATGCATGACTTGAAGTGGGTTTTTGTATGTTATGATGAAATTGGTAATTTCGTTCATATAAATAGGTGTATGAAATCGTGTTATCTACTAGTTCTATATGAAGAACTTGATTATATAAGGTGTTGGGATGAATGCTAGTGATATGATGAACGAGTCTCACTTATAGATGAGAACCCTTAGTCCTTGTGAAATGAATGAATAAATTAGTCTTGATAATCGCTTGAACTAATTAAAGTGATTGAAATGTAATAAAGTTGGTTAGAACTTTGGTTAAAACGGTGGCCTAAAGTTAACGCCTACCGGGTGATTAAAGAATGCTTAAACAAGTTGACGAATTCGAATATGCATTTAGTATACTAATGGGCATTTGACTTTTAAAAAAAAGTCAAACTGACCTACGATGTGATGAATGATAATTAGATATAAAATGCTTAAGATGGAATAATCGTATTAAGTTATGATTAAACTAACCACTTTATGGATGATGAATGATAGTTGGCGCTTAACAAGCTAGGTGAAGCTTGGGGAGAAAGCGGGTCAAACGAATCAAGTATAAGAAGAAAGGCGTAATCTGGATACGAGGTAAGCAAAGCTTACACCCTTTTTTGTAAATATGCGTTTGTTTTGTAAACTAATAAATGCGACAAGTGTAATATCCGAAATAAGGATTCCGACACAATTAATACGAGTCGGAACAAATATAAATGGGTTAAAAAAAAGGGTAAAAATTGAAATTTAGTCAAGTATCGACTAAAGTAAATTAAAGTTCAAAGGACACCCATAGCGTAAGCCGAATGGGTTAAAAACATAAGAAATGACTTTAGGAGAAAAAGGGGTCTAGTGAGAAAATCTGAGATGGGTCGGATGTGTGATTGGTAATTAAAAACCATGTTTTGTTACATATGAAAATGTTGGGTCATATAGGCCGAACGGGTCAACTGGTGGTGATAACACCATTTGATGAAATCGACTAATGTGGTTATATGGTCATGTGTTTATAGGAGTGAATAGTAATTTGGATAATTGCGTCGCCATAGAATATCGGTAATAAAAGCAAGGTGTTGAAACGGGTCAATAGGTTGACTCGAGCCAGGTACGTATAAATACGATTGTGGTTAAATGTACATTTTTTGGTAAAATAAGTAGCGAAAGCCCTTCGTCAAATAAGCAACGGCGCCAAAAACTTGATGCGGGTGTGGTGTGATATATATTTAAGTATATTTTAACCCCTTTTTACACGTTAGCCAAGTTTTAAATTTGTAAAACACGATATTTTACTAACACCAAACACACATATGGGCAAGTGCACCCATCGTGAGCGTAGTATAGTGTTGGCAAGATACCGAGGTCGTCCAAGGACACAAGAGCTTTTAGTACCGGTTTATCCTCAACGTCTAATCAAATCAAAAGTTAGAAAAAGGTTTTTAAACAAAAAAAAATAAATCTAACTAAAATGCTGAAAAATAAAAATAAAAACATATAGACAAGATGAATCACTTGGATCCGACTCTTGTTTAGTGTAACCTTTGATTATTTCCGCACTTTTGCACTTTTTAAGAGATTATCTTAGTTATTGTAGTAGGCCCCTCTTTTGAAGGTGACGTTACCCTCAACCCAGTAGTTTGAGTCAGCAAGGATACAATCCTAAAGGGTCGGATTATTAAAAGATAATTAATTAAGTTATTAATGCATATTATGGTAGGCCCCTCTTTTGAAGGTGACGTTACCCTCGGCTAAGTAGTCTGAGTCAGCAGGGATACAGTCCTAAGTAGCCGTGTTAAAGTATTAATAGTTGCTTACATATGAGGGGATCAAAGAGTTTGGACCCCCGCCATCCAATACCGGTGGGTATTGAAGGAGGTCCTACTAAATTTGACCCAGGTCCTTGCAGGATCTATACACTGAGCAAGGCAAGACTCTTACCAAACCGTTCCCTTAACCCCCAACCAGGTAGCAAACATATCTCCATATAGACCGTGGATATATGAATGGTGAAAATCTTTTATTTTATATAGACAGTAAAATAATGCCAAGACACCATGGACAAACGATAAGGAAGAATCACCTTCAACATAAGAAACTAGTTATTAAAGTCATTAATACATAACCAAATAAAAAGTGTGAAAAGATTAAAAATAAAAAGTATTACACTAGACACTTGTCTTCAGCAAGTGATGTAAGAGATTTAGGCAAACATGGCCTTTGATTGTCAAGAACTCTTACGATCAATCTTGGATCCCGAGATGACTCACACACTCTACGATGGATGATGGATGATGGTGGTGGATGATGCTGTTGTGATGGTGGTGGGTGGTGGGTGAAGTGTGAGAGAGGTCTTGTTCCAAGGGATGGTTTGCAAATGAGCTAAGCACCCCTATTTATAGGCTGAACAGAGACTCGGGCACGGCCCCATGTCCATTGGGCACGACCCCGTGTCCACCTTCCTTCTCTTTCTTCATTAATTGCAGTTTGTCTGCATTAGTTGACCACGCCCACGTGTCCGCTGGGCACGTCCCCGTGTGCAGAAGCGTATCTGTACTATCAAGATTTCCTAAGATTCTACGAATCTTAGAGTTGACCACAGCCCTTGTCCGCTTGGCACGCCCCCGTGGTGGGTGATAGAAGCTTCTACAGCTTTGTCTTTTCTGCAATCACTTGGGCATGCCCCCGTGGTCACTGAGCACGGGGCGTGTTCAGCCTTCTGTTATCTTGTTTTGCTTGGGAAGATGCTGTCGGGGAGGTTGGGCATGCCACGTTTGTTCATTTTCTTGTATTTATGTTAGATTTAGCTGCCTTTTTGCTTCTTTTGTTCATTTGAGCTCATTTAATCCTGAAAATACAAAAGGAAGACAAAAACACACTTTTTCCAACATTAGTACTAAAAAAGGGTTAGTTTTATGCCACAATTGATGTAATTTAAATGTTGCATTTTGTGCACATCAGTCAACGTGAATACCAAGTTCGATGACGGTATGACCAAGGAATTGAAACTCTTTAAACCAAAATCCGTACTTGGAGAATTTGGCGTATAGAAGTTCAGTACGAAGAAGTTCAAGGATAAGACGCAAGTGTTGCTCATGCTCTCCTCGCGTCTTAGAGTAGATAAGGATACCGTCGATGAAGACGATCACGAAACGGTCAAAGTATGCTTTGCACACGCGGTTCATCAAATCCATGAAAACAGAAGGTGCATTGGTCAAACCAAAGGGCATGACCACGAACTCATAGTGACCATATCGTGTACGAAAGGCGGTTTTAGGTATATCTTCTTCGAGGACTCGAAGTTGATGATACCCAGAACGGAGATCGATCTTAGAGAAACAGGTCGCGCCTTGCAATTGATCGAATAGGTCGTCAATGCGAGGAAGTGGGTATCGGTTCTTGATAGTAAGCTTGTTGAGCTCACGATAGTCAATACACATACGGAATGACCCATCTTTCTTCTTGATGAACAGAACAGGAGCGCCCCAAGGAGAAGTACTAGGGCATATAAAGCCTTTATCAAGAAGCTCTTGAAGTTGACTCGAAAGCTCTTGCATCTCAGAGGGTGCTACACGATACGGAGACTTAGCGACAGGCATAGCGCCAGGAACTAAATCGACGCTAAAGTCGACAGAACAAGCAGGAGGCGGACCAGGAAGATCATCGGGAAAGATATCAGGGAAATCACGTACGAGGGGAACGTCGGTTATGCTTGGGCCTTTGTCCTTCTTTTCCATGATGTGGGCGAGAAAGGTGAAGGTACCCTTCCACAAGCATTTGTTCGCTTGGATACATGACATAAGCTTAAGACCTTGAGAAGGTTTTTCGCCATAGGCGTGTAGGGAATCACCGTTTGGAAGAGGAAGGTGGATGAACTTTTCAGAACAAATAACTTCAGCACGAACTCGCGTAAGCCAGTCCATACCTACTATGACGTTGAAACTACCCATTTGCATAGGTATAAGATTGATTGAGAATGTATGATCGTTAAGGATCAAAGAACAATTAGAAAGAACGGAATCGACAGCGACGGTTTTACCATCAGCGACTTCGACAGCGAAAGATCTTGGCAACTTAGAACGTTTACACTTAAGCAAAGATTTGAATTCTAACGACACAAAACTTTTATCGGTGCCAATATCAAATAGATAGGAAGCATAAACATGGTTCACAAGAAACGTACCAGTAATGATGTCATTCGCGTTTTGAGCCTGAGTAGTAGTAAGAAGGAAGGCTCTGCCTCGAGCGGGTGGTTGAGCCTATTGCTACTATTGCTGTTGCGGTAGTTGTTGCTGTTGAGGCTGGTTTCGTTGGGGACAGACGTTAGCCATATGGTTGAGATCACCACACTTAAAACACGCTCGCATAGGAGCGACTTGGTTCTGAGCTTGATTGGGGACAGGGTTCTGGGCTACCACAGCTTGGTTTTGATTGGCCAAAGGCGATAGGCGGCAACTTTGAGAAAAGTGCCCATATCGGCCACAGTTGGCGCACTTGTGGCACGGGACGTTAGGAGGGTGATGGTACTAGCGTTGGCCATACTTAGGTTGTGTCCCAGTGTAACCTTTGCGTGTGGGATCAACGTTAGGAACAACAGGCATAGATTGCAGGGGTTGAGGGTTTGGCAGAGTGACAACCGCACAATTCTGGCTTGAAGCCTTCCGCTTCTTGCCTCGGTTTTTCTTGGTGGATGAGGAGGGTTCAACAATGGGTTGAACGGTGGCTTGATGGGCAATTTTTAGTGGAGCTTTTGTGGCATTTCTGCGCATGACATGGTTACTGTTCAAACGGGCAGCCAAACGAAAGGTTTCCTCAATAGTTGTTGGGCAAGCGGCCTCTACGAGGTTCATGAACGAATCGGGTAAACAATGGATGTATTTGTTGATGGCTTTTTCAGGTGTATCAACTTGGCTAGGACACAGGATGCTAAGTTGTTTGAAATGGAGGGTTAAACCATCATTGTCGTCATCCACTTGCTTAAGGTGCCAAAATTCACTTTCCAATTTTCTCAGCTCGTGCGGCAGACAAAATTCCTCCTTCATAATCTTCTTCAATTCAGCCCATAGAAAAGCGTGGGCGGCGTCCTCACCTCTTGTGCTCCATTCAGAGGTCCACCAATCAAGTGCCCTTGATCGGAACACCCCTGTAGCATTTTGGGTGCGCAATTCATCAGGACAGCCACTCTGACGAAAAGTGATCTCCATGGCGTCGAACCAAGTGAGTAGTGTGGTAGCACCATCCTTTCCAGTGAATTCCAATGGTTTGCAAGCCATGAATTGCTTGAAGAGAAAAGGTGTCCTTGGTTTCTGTAACACCCTTATTATTATTTAACAATTTTCGTATAATTTACGAAAATAAACGGGTAATTAGAATTTCAATACATTGAAAATACGGGTTTCATTAAACTTTATTTACAGAATTAAAACTATACAAAATAACATGTTTGAGTTCGTCATTTAACAAAACAATGATACATAGTGCGGAAGCTTATTTCTTGATCGTGTTCGGTTCTTCGTTGTGCTTGATCGTCCTCCGGTGCTAAAATCATACCTGAAACTCATAAAACATGAGTTGGATTAGTCATATGTAACTTAGAACGTATTTAAACGAGTCCGGGAAGCGAAACGGATTAGAATAAATTTTTTTCGCTAAATCAGGGTTCTGTCGCGTGTCGTGGAGGAACCATGTTGTTCCTTCGCGTGTCGCCTGGGAAACCAGTTTCCAGCAGGTTGCAGTTCAGATCAGCTATGCCAGTTTTTACGGAAACGGCCATAACTTCTTCGTTATTGATCCGTTTTACCCGATTCTTTTTCCTACGCGTCCGTAATTTAATCCTCCATCTTATGGAGTAAAAATCCTACATCCAACATAAGAAATTTTGAGATTTCTAAGCCTTTGACTCGTTACCTTTTTACCGAATTTTAACCCGTTTATGCATTTTATCAAACAAACGTATTTGTTTGATTCCTATATTACATACACTTCTACAAATTAATGTTACCTACCATATTAGGTTCTAATCATAGGTTTATTACACAATTTAAACCCGTTTTCGCTTGTATGCTTATTTTGACCCGTTAAGGGTATTTAAGCACTTTCGAGCCTAAAATCGCTTTCGATTGTTTCTAGCATTTCATCACCACATTTCTTATCCTATAATCTCCCACCACAATTGTGTTTATGGCGGATTTGATATGGTGATCTATATAAACCAAATTTACCTCTCGAATAATTATTTTACGGAAAAAACTCAAATAGTACCGTTTGACTAATATAATACCTCTTTCAACTTCTATACTTAATCTAAGTATTTACTTAATCATAAAACTTGTTTCCAAACAACCTTTAAAGGTTGTTTGTTCGAATTAGCTAACAAGGGCGTTTTGGTCCTTTTTAGCCTTTCAATTACGACAAGGTCTTTTGAGAGCATGTTTGACCCACGATTCTTCTTTTGAATTATGATCTTGCTCGAAAAGTCAATATGCTTTTCAAAACGCCACTACCCTCTTTTAAAACATTCGGTTTACCGATTTAACTCCTTTTAAACCATTAACATGGTTTATTGTCATACTCGACTATCTTGTTCCGTACGTTTACACGCCGGAACATCATACCTCAATTATGTATTTATCTTATTCGTAACTAATACGATAAGAGAATATTCTAAAATATAAGACTAGTGTAAGTTATACTTACCTTGCATCCGAATTATGCTTTTCCCTTCATTCTTGATTCGTTTGACCCGCTTTCACTCCAAGCTTCACCTAGCTTGTTTAAGCGCCAACTATTATTCGTCATTTCACAAGGTGGTTAGGTTAGTCATAACTTAATACGATCATTCCACCCTACGCATTTTATATTCAAGAATTATCATTCATCGTATTATAGGTCGGTTTGACTGTTTAAAGTCAACGGCCTATTAATCATAAGTGATTACATGATGTAGCTTTAATACTCATTTAACTACTTGGTCAAATACACGGTAGCATCATACTTAGGCTACCGTTTATTCACTTTGTTTACCAAGTTTTATAACCATAATTCATCGAATTAACACTACATTAATCTTTCTTAACACATGATGATATCAAGCTTCATTTTTAACATGAATTTATCATCATTTCCATTCTTTTTACACCAAACCCAATTCATGGTAATTATGATTCATGTACTCAAACACCTAAATGGTTCAAGTAGCATACTTTTATTATCTAATATGAGGATTCTAATCACAATTTAGACACTAACATCATCAAATCATAAAAACCCATCTCTATCATGTATGAACAGGTACTCAATCATGTAAATTTGTTCAAGTACTTTGTTTCTACTATCAACTATGATGATTTCTAGCACAATTATATCATCATCTTCATTATCTAGCCATAACCCACTTAGCACCTACAAGGGAAATCATCAATTCCCTAGTTTTCAACACTAGTTCATCAAATTGTTAACTAGGGTTGTTCCTACACATAGATTTCTTCACAACTACACTCATGGATTCATCATCCATTCCCAAATTGTGATTTTGAGTGTTCATCATAACTTCAAGACATCACCAAATTACAAAATTTAACATACCTTACGATCCCTTTAACTTGGTGATCATTTATACGCGTTCATGCATTGATTTGGGGCTGGATTCAAGCTCCAATTTGGTGAATTTGTTGATTTTAGGGTTTGAGCTCTCTTGGTCGCTCCACACACACAAAGTGTGTGTGGTGTGTGTGTGTGTGTGTTTTTTTTATTAAAAGAACTTGTTCCCTTTTTGACGATTTTGGTCCCTCACGTTTTGTTAACTAGTAAGTAGGCTACATCCTACTTATTTTCAACAATACTTTGTTTTGTTAACTAGGTTAAACTTTGCTAGTTTAACTTAGTGAGTTCGAGGTAGTCATAACCCGTCTTATTTTAAGTCCCGTTAGCTCGGGCCTTCTATATACTTTGTTTTCCTCAAAGTATTTATCCTCTTTTAATTAACATCAAATTTATTTATTTAAATCCTAATATTAACCAGGTTAATTAATTTTTTTTTACCACTAACGGTATTTTACCCGTCGTCACTAGTAACGTGGTTTATTTACCAAACCCATTTTTGGGGTGTTACAAGTCTACCCCCCTTAAAGAGGTTTCGTCCTCGAAACCTTTTCTTACATAATTTATTGAGTTTCAACCCAATGTACATAAACTGAGTAACCTTCTAAGCATTACTCACACTTTGACCATTTGTTAGTGTCATTAGACAAATATGGTAACATCTTTTAATTACACAACATATGTATCTTTTATGCGAATTTACGCAACTCAGAATAACGCCATCTGGTCAATTCGACTTGTTTGATTAACTTAGCGAAATCCATCGCCTTTATACTTTCGGATTCTTTGTGAATCCGTTATTTTCACCCGTTTGGATGTTTCTAGTGAGATCTTTCACTGTTTACAAACAGACCCCTTTTCTTTACGAACTTATTCGTTTGGTTCATTCGTACAGCATTCGCCACTAAAATGAATTTCCTGATTTTATCTTATTTATTTAGCACTATCTAGATGTGCTATTAACGGAATTCTACAAGGCATATTACCACATACCTTCCTGCTTTATCCTTTTTATCGTGCCTTTACTCGATCTGACTTCCCAACACTTTGCTTATGTTGCCTTGTGATCGCTCAGTATAGGCGATCAATACTTTTCGTTATTATGACCTCATGGACCATCACTGCCATTTTGTACTCTCTTACCTTTATTATTTGGCTTGACTGAGTAGCCATTTGGCCACTTGGTCATACACGCTTATCAACTATGATTATTTCACGCTAATCTTAATATAGATAGCGTGTTGAACACTTTCTTAATTTAAATATTGACCTTAACCGGCCTCACTGACTAGTCTTATTAGTCCAGTTACTTTATACCCATCTCTCGGGCTACTATGTGATTTTATTTCACATAACTTTCCTGACCGTGATCGCGTCACGTCGTGTTTTAGGTTTATTTCCCAATCATCTCATACTATATATGTTTGATAAAACGTTGTTTTTGACTAAAACGGAATTTTAGTTTAATGTTTTATCTTTAATTTATGTCAAGCAATTTTGAAGACTTGGCATTTACTCTTTTACAGTCTTTGTTTTACGCGAGGATTCTCACTGGTTCTCTCGCTTCATTTCTATATTCCGACTTTGTCCTCGAGTTTGACGTTTTACAAAAACGACTCGTTTAGGGACATATTCGCATTTTCCGGGTTCGAGTGTAAGTACACTCCCTCCCAATGCTTGTCTAAATCATTTTTCATGTTTGCGTTTTCTGGGTTCGAGTGTAAGTACACTCCCTCCCAATACTCGTCTAAATCATTTTTCATGCTTGCGTTTTCTGGGTTCGAGTGTAAGTACACTCCTTCCCAATACTTGTCTAAATCATTTTTCATGCTTGCGTTTTCTGGGTTCGAGTGTAAGTACACTCCCTCCCAATACTTGTCTAAATCATTTTACATGCTTCTTTGTCCCTTCACTCGGGCTCATCATCCTAATGTAATACGCTCCCGTCACCCGGCTGTGCGTTTACATTATTATCAATTATTTTGCTCATTTGATTCATTTGGATACTTTTAAGTTAGTCCCATTCACACCGCCCTTACTACATCGGATGTAAACGTGTCCGCCATAAGAAGTTCATGGTATCATATGTCACTACTTACTTGGCCAGAGTAAGCGATTAACACATGACACACATGACCTTTTTATAGTTTTCACATCACGCCCTATGTAAGTAACGCCTCTATTTGTTTCTCTTGGAAACAATATCCCGAATACATTTTCTATTCGGGTTTTTTCAAGTTTTCAATCTACATATGCAACTTTCAATTTCTACTTATTTGTTGCATATTACTATTTGTGCGATTATTTAAAATGTGCACCTGGTAATGTTTGCCCCAACGGGCGTTCCTTGCCATTAACCTTGTTCGCGGTCGTTACGCGATTTAGTCCTCGGTGAGCATGCTCCTCTCGTCATACTTCGGACCGTTCCATCATCATATCCACAATTCGTTTGACTCTCGTCGTCTTCAAACGCGAGTGTCCTTCAATTAAAACATTCACAAAGTTAGTAACGCCAACTTCAATAATCGCCCGTATTATAATACAAGGCTTTTTCTACTATACACGTCAACGCGCGTATTTTCGTCAACAGTGTATCACACGATAGCCATATGTGTTGTTTACAACACTTTAGCATGCTAAACTATTAACATACTTGTACTTACCGGATTTGCGATCAAGCTTCGAACCGAACACATTTGTCAACAACCTTGGGCTCTGATTACCAACTTGTAACACCCTTATTATTATTTAACAATTTTCGTATAATTTACGAAAATAAACGGGTAATTAGAATTTCAATACATTGAAAATACGGGTTTCATTAAACTTTATTTACAGAATTAAAACTATACAAAATAACATGTTTGAGTTCGTCATTTAACAAAACAACGATACATAGTGCGGAAGCTTATTTCTTGATCGTGTTCGGTTCTTCGTTGTGCTTGATCGTCCTCCGGTGCTAAAATCATACCTGAAACTCATAAAACATGAGTTGGATTAGTCATATGTAACTTAGAACGTATTTAAACGAGTCCGGGAAGCGAAACTGATTAAAATAAATTTTTTTCGCTAAATCAGGGTTCTGTCGCGTGTCGCGGAGGAACCATGTTGTTCCTTCGCGTGTCGCCTGGGAAACCAGTTTCCAGCAGGTTGCAGTTCAGATCCGCTATGCCAGTTTTTACGGAAACGGCCATAACTTCTTCGTTATTGATCCGTTTTATCCGATTCTTTTTCCTACGCGTCCGTAATTTACTCCTCCATCTTATGGAGTAAAAATCCTACATCCAACATAAGAAATTTTGAGACTTCTAAGCCTTTGACTCGTTACCTTTTTACCGAATTTTAACCCGTTTATGCATTTTATCAAACAAACGTATTTGTTTGATTCCTATATTACATACACTTCTACAAATTAATGTTACCTACCATATTAGGTTCTAATCATAGGTTTATTACACAATTTAAACCCGTTTTCGCTTATATGCTTATTTTGACCTGTTAAGGGTATTTAAGCACTTTCGAGCCTAAAATCGCTTTCGATTGTTTCTAGCATTTCATCACCACATTTCTTATCCTATAATCTCCCACCACAATTGTGTTTATGGCGGATTTGATGTGGTGATCTATATAAACCAAATTTTACCTCTCGAATCATTATTTTACAGCAAAAACTCAAATAGTACCGTTTGACTAATATAATACCTCTTTCAACTTCTATACTTAATCTAAGTATTTACTTAATCATAAAACTTGTTTCCAAACAACCTTTAAAGGTTGTTTGTTCGAATTAGCTAACAAGGGCGTTTTGGTCCTTTTTAGTCTTTCAATTACGACAAGGTCTTTTGAGAGCATGTTTGACCCACGATTCTTCTTTTGAATTATGATCTTGCTCGAAAAGTCAATATGCTTTTCAAAACGCCACTACCCTCTTTTAAAACATTCGGTTTACCCACTTAAATAACCCATTGTCTATCTAAGACTTCATTAAATACTCATTGAACCTTACGTTCTCAATGAATCATTACTCTATTACACATACCTGGCTCGGGTCAATGTATTGACCTGATTTAATGCCTTGCTATAATATTCGCTAAATAGTAGTGATGCAAATATCATTTCTACATTTATTCCTGAAATCATATAACTCGACAAGAATCATTAGTCGCTATTATCAAAAGGTGGTATCTTAACCCTTTGACCCGTTTGGTCTAAATGACCGATTATATTGGCGAGATGACATGTATTTTTATCTCGACTATATGACTCGCTCCGATTTACATCGTGCGGTCGCTTTACTTATAATTCATTTCTTAACACTTTTCGGCCTATTAAGGCTTACTTCATAAGTGTCTTTTAAAAGCCAATAGTTATGGTCGATGCATAACCAATTTACCGTTTTACCCTTATTGTTTGTTTTGGTTTACCCTATAAGGCAACCATTCAAAAGTTTATTTTCCATTTGTCATAAATGATCAAATTACCGATTTAACTCCTTTTAAACCATCAACATGGTTTCTTGTCATACTCGACTATCTTGTTCCGTACGTTTACACGCCGGAACATCATACCTCAATTATGTATTTATCTTATTCGTAACTAATACGATAAGAGAATATTCTAAAATATAAGACTAATGTAAGTTATACTTACCTTGCATCCGAATTATGCTTTTCCCTTCATTCTTGATTCGTTTGACCCGCTTTTACTCCAAGCTTCACCTAGCTTGTTTAAGCGCCAACTATTATTCCTCATTTCACAAGGTGGTTAGTTTAGTCATAACTTAATACGATCATTCCACCCTACGCATTTTATATTCAAGAATTATCATTCATCGTATTATAGGTCGGTTTGACTGTTTAAAGTCAACGGCCTATTAATCATAAGTGATTACATGATGTAGCTTTACTACTCATTTAACTACTTGGTCAAATACACGGTAGCATCATACTTACGCTACCGTTTATTCACTTTGTTTACCAAGTTTTATAACCATAAATCATCGAATTAACACTACATTAATCTTTCTTAACAAATGATGATATCAAGCTTCATTTTTAACATGAATTTATCATCATTTCCATTCTTTTTACACCAAACCCAATTCATGGTAATTATGATTCATGTACTCAAACACCTAAATGGTTCAAGTAGCATACTTTTATTATCTAATATGAGGATTCTAATCACAATTTGGACACTAACATCATCAAATCATAAAAAACCCATCTCTATCATGTATGAACAGGTACTCAATCATTTAAATTTGTTCAAGTACTTTGTTTCTACTATCAACTATGATGATTTCTAGCACAATTATATCATCATCTTCATTATCTAGCCATAACCCACTTAGCACCTACAAGGGAAATCATCAATTCCCTAGTTTTCAACACTAGTTCATCAAATTGTTAACTAGGGTTGTTCCTACACATAGATTTCTTCACAACTACACTCATGGATTCATCATCCATTCCCAAATTGTGATTTTGAGTGTTCATCATAACTTCAAGACATCACCAAATTACAAAATTTAACATACCTTACGATCCCTTTGACTTGGTGATCATTTATACGCGTTCATGCATTGATTTGGGGCTTGAATCGAGCTCCAATTTGGTGAATTTGTTGATTTTAGGGTTTGAGCTCTCTTGGTCGCTCCTGATGATCGATCCACACACACAAAGTGTGTGTGGTGTGTGTGTGTTTTTTTTTATTAAAAGAACTTGTTCCCTTTTTGACGATTTTGGTCCCTCACGTTTTGTTAACTAGTAAGTAGGCTACAACCTACTTATTTTCAACAATACTTTGTTTTGTTAACTAGGTTAAACTTTGCTAGTTTAACTTAGTGAGTTCGGGGTAGTCATAACCCGTCTTATTTTAAGTCCCGTTAGCTCGGGCCTTCTATATACTTTGTTTTCCTCAAAGTATTTATCTTCTTTTAATTAACATCAAATTTATTTATTTAAATCCTAATATTAACCGGGTTAATTAATTTTTTTTTACCACTAACGGTATTTTACCCGTCGTCACTAGTAACGTGGTTTATTTACCAAACCCATTTTTGGGGTGTTACAGTTTCTCCACTTTGGAGTCCACAAAGCCATGAGGTGAATCGGGGTTGGTTTGAATGCGGCTAACGATGTCGGGGATAACTCGAGCCATTTGATCTGCCATTTGTTCAGCAATGAGGCCTACGAGTTCCTTTTTGGAGATGGAACCTGAGCGAGAACCCTTGTTGGACTTGGGCTTTTTGGAGGAACTTGAAGAAGGCATCTAGAAGTTTGAAAGAAAAGGATGAGACTTGATCATAAATTTGAAATAAAGTTTGTCACGTATAAGCATGCAATGTTCATGTATCGCGTATAATTCACATAAAAGCATAAGTTTTCAACATGTATTCACAAGTATAAACACTTAAGAATGCGTACAAAGAGTGTAAATTTAGTTTGTTCACGAGGATTATTATTGTTTTTTATTGCGCGAGACGTGCGAATTGTGTAACGGTTTGAAATGAATGAGGTAACAAGTATAAAATCTCATATAAATTGAATCACATAAAAGAGAGGCTGATAAAACATATGATTGTTTCGGGTTGAGAAACGTCGACTATTCCAAAGTGAATCGAAAATCCTTTCGAATTAGAGAAACGTGCTTTGGCCTATAGGTAAGATACTCTCGTCGAGAAGCGATTAATGGTATCTTACCCTTCCAGTTTCTACACGTCTCTAATCGATTGAAACAATCGAAACTTTTGCGAGATCGAAAATCAAGGAATGGGACTTAATCGACAAGGTGCGGGTTTCACCCCTAACTTGACGATTTCGTACCCTAATGTGGTTAGTACTCGTCAGGTCAAAATATAATTTCAACACTTTGACGAGGGTCAACTAGAGTTTGAGTTGGAAATTTACCATTAAGATGTTGATTTCACTCCTAGCTTAATGGCGAAATTTCGTGCAAAAATAAAGTATAAGCGGGATGAGAGTCGTTCACCAATTTGTGGGTTTCACGCCTATTTTGGTAAACTCGTCTCTTTTGTATAAAGAGTGTCTTCAAGTCTTCAAGTGTATTGTGTAAAATGTCTTAGGAAAGACATTATGTAAGACCAAAAGAAGAGAAAGAAGCAAAGAAGGAAGCATAACATTTTTAAGCATGAAACAAGAATGGTCAAAAACATGGTTCCTACTATAGACTAGGTCGAACATGGCAATTCTACCTAATTCCCTATAGTTATGACTCTGATACCAATCTGTCACACCCCAACCAATGGCAGAAACATTGGAGCGGGACTTGTTCGAGATTGCAAGAGAATTCATAACACTATTTGTGACAATATTTAAATAAATCCCATTTCATTTCATAAATTCCAATTGTAAACCATTACATAAATTCAAATAACGACATGTTCAAAACATAACAATAACAAAATTTGATACAACATTTTAAACCTAACACGTCTAAATGTGTATCTAAGCATCAACGCTATTTCATTTCACAGCATTCGTCATCCTCAACCTGTAACGTGTTTAAAATAAAGTTCAATGCAAAAGCAAAGGCGAGTATACAAGTTTGTTACGTACATAACATAAAAAGATGATTTAACAATTCCTCATAGCAACCATGTGATACAAGATAAACCTTAAATTCGGCATGTGTCTAACATATCAAACCAATGATGAAACGCAATATGCTCATGACATAACCACAAGTCTACGGGCGGTGCGTTAATCCTATAGCGCTATATATGTCACGGATAGTCTCGTACGAAGTTAATGATAAGTCTAACACAAGATGTAATTAACCCAAGTTTAAAGTATCAAACAATCACGTATACAAGCATGTTATAGGAATGTTCGTGCATTTAAGTAAAATGTTCATGTGTAAGTTTTGGTAAGTAAACATGTTGCACCCCAAAAAGTGGTAAACGTAAAGAGGGGAATTCGAGTATACTCACGGTTTTGCAAGTTGTTCCTACTTGAAACCGAGAGTAAGTTGGTTGCTTAGGGTGGATCACCTTGTACTTCTACAAGAGGAAAACATACGTGTATGAGTTTGGGGAAATCGGAAGATTATAGAATTCGGAATTTAAACAATCATGAAAATAACATATGAAATTAATCACCTAGTACATATGATACTTGTTCTTGACACTATGAAACTCTAAGGAGTTTAAATGTTTTCATGGAACAAGGTTCCATTAGAATTGTGACAAGTTATCAAAGTCTAGGGTGATATAATCTAGTACCTTGACATATGAACACTAGTTCATCATCAAAGATTTGAGTATTCGGATAATATGTTTATGTATTATATAGGCTATATTAATATGTATTAATATGTCCAATAGTTCAAGCATGAGGTAGAAGATTAAAATCTTCATTTAGGTACCTCTAAATGCATAGAAATCATGTAGGAGGTAGGAAGAACAAGTCTTCCATTTAGGCACCTCTAAGTGTTCACCACTACACTTGATGTAAAAACATTCAAGGAGGGTCATGAACTATGAATAATACAAGAATATAAACAACTAATCTGTAAGAAATCATCAAGCAATGTGGGGATTTTATGTTGGACAACCCAAGTTAGTCCCATAATCACGCCTACATTAAGTCTTGGACTTAAACATTAATTGTGGGTTAAAAACCCTAAACAAAACAGAATTTATATGAGGTTTAACCTCTGATTTTGAATGTCTCAACCTTGTTTTTAAGCCTAACTAACCATAGAAGTGGTTATAAGCATAAGGAGATAGGTTTGAGATGAGTTAGACTCTAGTTGAACAAGTTTAGTAAAGATTAGATGAAATCAGAAATGAACAGTGAACTTTGGAACCTTTTTTTCGGAGTTCCGTGGACTTATTTACTGTGAAAAACCCATGGAAACGAAGCTAAGGTTAATCCAAGTATGTAGGATAAGAATGGAGTGAATCGGACAAGAATTGAGTGAGTTATGCTCACTTTAGTGAAGCTTGCTGAATCTGATCGAACTTGTATCTCCAGCTGAGTTTTGAGAGGTTTTTGAGTGTGTTTAAGGGTTGTAAAAGTGGAAAAGTGGCTGGAATTAGAGTGTTATTTATAGGGAAGGATTAGGGTTTAGTTGGTTGGTATTTAATAGAGTTTTTGGTGGTTTAAATAAAATAAAAAAACAATTTTTTTACACACCACACAAGGTGCAGCTGAAGGCTGTTAATCAGCCACCATTATCTTCTTATTCTTTGTTGGTGCAACAAATAATAGACCAAGGGTAGTAGCTGAGCTGGTTAGGCAAAAGGGTTGAAGGGTTCAACTTTTCCTAACGCAGGTCGTGGGGTCCCCCCACGTTTGTAAGACGTGGAGCGAGGTTCACTAGATCGATTTTGTAGTTTGCTAAAGATCCTCCTCTGAAGTGTGTTCAGATTCGCATGAATGAGCAAAAGGAATGTGTGTGTTGAGTGTGAAAGAAAGCGACTCGCATGAAGCAAGTACTCGAAGAGAATGACCAGAGATTTCAGGAATCAGAGCTGGCCTTGGAATGTCCTTCACACTTAATGAAGTGTCACTCTTATAGGGAGAGCCTTAGCTCAAAGAGGAATGTGTTGACTAGTGAATATGCTTGCAGTGGGGGTTTTGCCCTTTTTCGTGGTTGAAGCCTTTGACCTACGGGTAAAAGAGTGTATTATGTGGATCCGTGTTACTTTTGCGGCTGGGGAGTTGGTGAAGCAATCCAGAGATGTGACCCATTACTGTTCCCGTATTACTTTACTTCATCTCCCCGGCTTTTCAACCTTTGAACCGTTTAACCTTTTGAGCATCCATGTATTTAAGTCATTTTTATTTGGTCTTGGGCTACCCCCGTCATCAGCCCCCCAAGTAAGAGGTTTTCGGGAAATGAGTTCAAAGACTTCTGACTTTTATACATGTATTTTACTGTCTAAAGGCTACAAGGGTTCAAAGCTTGAAGGCTTAAAGGGTTGGAGTCAGTTAATTTTTTGAATTTTAAAAAACTGACAACTGATTTGATTGATGTGTGGCAGTTCATAGGGCGGCGGTTTTTGCAGAGAGTAGGCGAATAACTGTTTGCAATTATAACCTCTACTTTGGGTTTTATCTTCTTTTATTATTGAAGATAAACATTTAATCTTTTCATTATCTTTCAAGTTTTCTCTGCATTACCTTTCCTCTCTTCAAGGTTAGTTCCGGTTTCTTCTTATTACCTTACTTTCTTCGTATTTTTTTGTAAAAATGGGTGCTCGTAAGGATTTGGCAAAATCCTTTTCTCGGTTAACCCAAGAAGAGGTAGAGGTAGAACTGTTTTGTATGGAAAATGGTATTGGGAAGAAATTTAAACCAACTGCTCTTGCTTGCGACGTTCCGATTGATAAATGTCCGGCTGGTTCGATTACTCTTTATTGTCGTCATTTTGAGTTTTCGAACCTCCGTCATCCCTTTTCCGTTTTTGTTTTAAATCTGTTGGAGTATTACCGAGTCTCCTTTGGTCAGATTCACCCAAAGGGCATGGCTAGGGTTTTGCACTTCGAGGTTTTGTGCCGTGCCCTTGGTTATGATCCTTCATTGTTGCTTTTTCGTTGGTTTTTTCGTTTGGCCAAAAACGGTGACTGGTTAACCTTTGAAACGTCCAAGGTTGATGCTTGTCTTATTTCCTCTATGGTAACCACACTTGGTTCTTGGAAGGATCGTTTTTTCTGGGTCTCTGATTCTATTGTCCCATTCAAAATGGTGTGGAGGCACCCGGATGCTGTTCTCAATGAACCGGAACCCTCTGAATCTGATTTGAATGACATTTTTCTTAAAGCCATCCGAGAGTTCCCTTCAAGGGTTCGTCCCTTCCCTGAACATTTGCTAGTTCTGTTAGGGGTTAGTAAATTGTGGGAAAAGGTCAATCGAGATCCGGTTCTAATGAGGAATGGCACGGGTATGCATTTTTTCTTTTTTACTCCTTTTCTATTTCCTTGATTTACGTCTTATGTGTTTTTGTTTTATGATTATTTGCAGTCATGTCTGCTCTTGACTTCATCAAAAGCGACGATACTTCTGATGTTGCGTTTGAGGATTTTCCGTCAATCCCTGGTGAAAATTTTATGGTTAGAAGTGCTGAGCAAAGGTTCGAGGGTTCGGGTTATGTTAGTGTTTCCAACGTCAAGGGTTTTTCTAAGTCTCATGTTCCCAATGCTTCAACCCGCCGATCTACCCGCCGTTTGTTGAAGGGTGCTCCTCAATCCACCTCTTCTGAACCGGTGGATTTGAGTGGTGATATTGAGGCTTCTGAAGATCAAGGTGTTGATGTGGATGTTGAGAAGGAGCAGAAATTGGTTGTTCATGGCAAGAAGACTCCAGCTAAGAAGGTTATGGCTACCCCTATTCAAGGTTCTTCGAGCAGGGACGTTGAAGGGTTGGATCCAGATGAGGTTTATGTGCCTGGTTGGTCGGTTAAAGTTGATGATAGTTTCAAGGATGCTGCTATTTGTGATGATGCGTTAAGCCACATTGCCCCTCCTTCGGTTCATAACACTATTGCCGATATGGATGATGACATGATGTTGTCCCGCATGATTTTGAGTACATGTAACCTTGCTGCCATGCTTCCTCAAGGAGTTGCTCGTTTTCGTAAGAGGATGCATGAGTATGAAGAATTTTCTAAGAAGAAAGATAAAATGAAATCTTCCATAGCTGCAATGAAGAAGGAGATAGGTGGGTTTCCTGAGAAAGAAGAGGCTTGGGCAAAAAAGGTTGGTGAACTGACTAGGAGGTATGAGATTGAAATGGGTGATCTTAGGAAAAGCTTCGAAGCTGACCGGTTGAAGCTTAAGGCTGATAGGGAGGCTTTGTTTGTTCAACAGAGAGCTTTCGATGTGGAGAAGGAACGCCTAAAGGCTTTGGTTGCTCAAACCAACAGTGATAATCAATGGTTAATTGAGCAAGGTTTCCAGCAAGTTGTTACTTATCTTCTTCACTCTAAGGAGTTCAATTCCTCTCTTGGTGAAGTCTACACGAAATTGCTCATCTTGGGGAAACATCAAGGTCTGATTGTTGGTTACAAGCTTCATGAATCTGGCCATCCTTTGGGAAAGTCTCCTTTATTTCGCCCTGAAGCTTCTGAGGTCTTCAAGGATTCTGTTGAACAGATGGAGAGGCTGACCTACCTGTATGTCAGTCAGGTTTCTACTTGTTTTGGTAAGCCTCTTACTGTCTTGCAGGAGCTGAAACCGGAGGGCCTTAATGAAAAAGTCTATGCTGAAGTCCTGGGTTCTCTTTCAAGAAAGAGATCTTACTCGGGAGATAGTGATGACACCCTTTCAGGAGGACCAGATGCTTCAAAGGATGTAAGCTTGGAGGCTTCAGCAGTAGGTGGTGATGGTGGTGTTAAAGCGAAGAAATTAAAGAAAGCAAAGAAGGTTAAAGGTGAAGGTTCCGGGGCTTCCAAGCCTCTTGCTGATGCTTAATGGATATTCGTAGCTTTCTTAGCACTCTTTGAAAATAATTTGTGGTATGTATGTTAACTAAAACAATGTTAGGTTTCACAAGGACCCTTAAGGTTCTTGTTATGTGGTCGTGGTGGGGTCTGTATGGCCGTTTGAACAATTTCTCAACTTGAAAGCTGCTAGGGCTTGCTTTTAACTTTGTTAGGAAGTCTTTCAGACTTTCTTTGATATGCTATTATGTTTAACTTATTTTTCTTGTGTTGTGTTGTTTATACTTGAGCCTATTTTGTTATGGTAGCTTGTTTGGTTTTAAGCCTTCAAGCTTTTTGGCTATCTCGTATGTAGGTTGAAGCCTTTAAGGCTTAGGGTTGTCACATATGTAGCTTGAAGCCTTGAAGGCTTCTTAGTTTTGTGACTTGGTTTGGTTTGCATCTTTGAGTTTTTTATAACTTTTTGTTCAAGTTGTTGCATTATTCCTTAGGTTATTTCTTTTTCTTGTAACTTTGTCTTTGTCAAGTTTGTGTTGCCTTTATATTTTTCATACCTTAAAGGGTTCAGTGCTGCAGTCACTTAGCCTAAGTATTTTTAACAAGAAGACATAGCACCTATCCTATTTATTTTCTTGTTTTCATTTGATTTCGTAAGACTGTTTGCTGATTATTCTTCTAAGGCTTAAGGAACATTTGGTGTAGGCTGTTCAAACCCGTCTATGAGACAACTTTGTTTTTAATAATGAGTCTCATGGAGTTGTATTGATTTAGGAACTCACCCCTTATATAGGTTCATTCAACCCTTGAACCTATTGAGCGATGTGGCCTGGGAGCTCATCCCCTTTCATGGCCCTTGCCATGGAGTTTTTTGCTAGGTTCTCAACCTGATCTTAGGATAGAAAGATAAATTTGATAAAACAACTTCATTCATTCAAGAGATACTGTTTTTACAAAAGGTATCTATAGTGCTACTCTTGGAATACAACTTGTAAAATACAAACCAATCTTTCCCGTTTAGACATGGAATCTTTTCAAGGTTTTTCCATTCTAGTGCCTTGGGAGCCTTTTACCTTCTGAGTCTGCAAGCTTGTAGGATCCACCCTTATGTGCTTCAAGGATGGTATATGGGCCTTCCCATTTTGGGCCAAGCTTTCCTATGTTTTCTTTTTTGCTAGCTTCATTGTTTCTAAGCACCAGATCTCCTGGCTTGAAGCGTTCATTCTTGACTCTTTTGTTATAGTAGGCTTCCATTCGTTGTTTATATTTGGCCTCTTGAATTGCAGCTTGGTCTCGGAGTTGTAAGTTCAACATGGTCTCTTTTTGGTTTGTTTCGGGATCCATGTTGATAATTCGTTGTGTTACAACTCCTACTTCAGCTGGGATCACGGCTTTGGATCCAAATACCAAGCTATAGGGTGTTCTTTTGTGGCTTGTTTTTTCGGTTGTTCTTATGGCCCATTGAACACTTGGCAATTCTTCAAGCCAATTGCTTTCATACATTCCTAATCTGGTTTTGATACCTTCCACTATGCTTCGATTCGTCCTTTCAACTTGACCGTTTGATTGTGGGTATGCCACTGAGCTGAAAACCTGATTGATTCTGTATTCTTTGCACCAAACGCTGAAAGGCTTCTCAGCAAACTGCTTTCCATTGTCAGTGACAAGTACTCCCGGCAATCAATAACGGAAAATAATGTTTTCCCAAATGAAGTCAATGACCTGTTTGACCGTGATTTTTGCAAGTGATTTAACCTCTGGCCACTTAGTGAAATAATCTATGGCCACCAACAAGAATTTTACTCCACCTTTGCTTGGGGGAAATGGACCGACAATGTCCATCCCCCATTTATAGAATGGCCATGCTGAGGTTATTGGGACGAGATCATGCTTGGGACTTTTCGGGATTGGTACATGAATTTGGCAGGCATCACACTTTCTTAGTTGCTCAGTGGTGTCTCGGTGCATTGAGGGCCAAAAAATACCCAAGGTTCATAAGCTTGGCAACCACCGACCTAGCTCCAAAATGAGCTCCGCATATACCTTCATGGACCTCTTTGACCAAATACTGACTTTGCTCGGGACCAACACATCTTAGCAAGGGTGCAAGATAACCCTTTTTATAGAGGGTTTCACCTTGTAGTACATACTGCCTTGCCTTGATCTTGACCCTTTCAGCCTCTGTTTGATCACTAGGCAATTCACCATTTTTAAGGAATTTCTTGATTGGAGTCATCCAATTTGGATCTTCTTCGGTGATTACATCTTGAACTTCCAACTCATCGATTGATGGAGCCTTTAACACTTCTACCAATACCTTCTTGGTAAGGTGAGCAAAAGTGAGAGATGCGAGTTTACTCAAGGCATCCGCTTTCTTGTTTTGAGACCTGGGAATTTGCTTGATGGTACATGTTTGGAAGGTGTTCATCAATTATTTTGATTTTTTTCTGTACCTTTTCATGTTGGGCTCCTTTGCTATGTAGCTATCATTCACTTGGCTTGATACCAGCAACGAGTCTGTGAACACTTCAAGCTTTTGGACCTTCATTTCTTTAGCCAGTCTTAGGCCAGCTATCAATGCCTCGTATTCAGCTTCGTTGTTGGTGGTCTGAAAATCAAAGCGAAGAGCATATGTGAGTTCTAACCCTTCCGGGTTGATCAGAATAAGCCCAGCCCCTGACCCTTCAACGCTTGAAGCCCCATCGGTAAAAAGCTTCCAGGCTTCAAGGTCTGAGGGTTCAGTGGCAGCTGTGTTCACTTCAGTGATTGTTTGCTTTGGGACTTCTACAATGAAGTCAGCCAAGACTTGGGCTTTGATGGATTTTCTGGGGACATAGGTGATGTTATGTTCACCTAGTTCTACTGCCCATTTGGCTAATCGTCCCGAGTTTTCTGGTTTTTCAAGCACACTCTTAATAGGTTGGTCGGTGACCACTTGTATAGGGTGTGCTTGGAAATCCCTTCGAAGCCTTCTAGTTGTTTGAACTAGGGCTAGGGCAAGTTTTTCTAGTGGGGGATATTTGATTTCAGCCAATTTTAAAGTTTTGCTGAAGAAATAAATGGGTACCTGAACCTTATCTCGTTCAATGGTGAGGACCGCGCTTATTGCATCTTCAGCAACTGAAAGGTATACCGAGATCAATTCTCCCGTTTCTGGGGCTGCAATGTCAGGTAAGGAAGCTAGGTGTTGCTTCATCTGGTTGAAGGCTTCTTCGGCCTCCTCAGTCCATTTGAAGTCCTTCTTATCGGAGCAACCTTTGAGCGTTTTGAAAAAGGGTAAAGACCTTTCAGCCAATTTTGAGGTAAAACGCTTCAAGGCTGCGAGCTTCCCGTTTAAGCTTTCAACCTCCTTCTTGCTTCTCGGTGGTTTGGTTTCAAGGACAACTTTCACCTTGTTTGGATTTTCCTTGATGCTTTGTTTTCCCACAATATGCCCAAGGAATTTACCTTCCTCAAACCCAAATGAGCATTTCTCGGGGTTGAGTTTCATGTTGACCTTCCTTAGGTTCTTGAAGGTTTCTTGGATGTCATCGAGCATTTGATATTCCGTTTTGCTTTTGATCACCAAGTCATCGACATATGCCTCCATGTTCCTACCAATTTGACTTGCAAAGGCCTTGTCAACCAGGCATTGGCAGGTAGCTCCAGCGTTTCTGAGGCCAAAAGGCATCTTTTGGTAACAAAAGATCCCTTTGTCCGTGTGAAAGGCGGTCTTTTCTTCATCCTCTTCCTTCATGAGGATTTGATGATAACCTTTGTAGGCGTCAAGAAAACACTTAAACGGGTAACCGGTGAGGGAGTCAACCTTGAGATCAATCTCTGGCAATGGGTAACAATCTTTAGGACAAGCCTTGTTAAGATCCTTGAAATCTATGCACATTCTCCAAGAATTATGTGGCTTTCGAACCATCACCGGGTTTGCAACCCAGGATTGGTACTTGACTTCTCGTAGAATGTCGGCTGACACAAGCTTTTCAACCTCTTGGCACGCAGCCAAGCTTCTTTTGGGTGCCAAGCTTCGTTTCTTTTGGACAACAGGCATGACACCAGGCGGTATTTTCAATTCATGTTCAGCAATGCTTCGAGGGATGCCTGTCATATCCTCCGGGCACCAAGCAAAGACATCGCTATAGTGTGTCAACAACTTCTCAAGATATGAGAGGGTTTCTTGTGAAAGACTTGGATTGACCCTTATCTTCTACTCGGGGTATTTAGGATTTATGATTAGCCTCTGCTTGTCTTCGTCACTTTTGGAACTTTCTCCTTCAACCATGTAGGCCTCCTAAGAGGGTTGAAGGGTTGTTATTTCCCTCTCAGTGGGAAACTTGACAGTGCCATGGCCGACAGACACATCCATATAAAATGCACACTGTCCAGGCCTTCCGATGATCACATCATAGCTTGAAGGTATATTGATAACCACAAAGGTGAGTCATTAGACTCTCTCCTTCTGACCTTCAATGAAACGAACATCAAGTGTCAGTTGCCCTAAAGGCTTGAGGGGTATGTCGGCAATACCTTTTATAGAGGTTCCGGAGGGTTGAAGCCTTGAACGTTCTTCATTGCTCAAACGGTTGAAGAACTTCTCAAACATGATTTCGGTGGCAGCACCAGTGTCTATGTATGCTCTACTTGTTTGTAATGTTCCCACAGTAGCCTCAACCACAAGGGGGTTTGAAAGAGGGTCTTTCTTTGTTGGAGGTAAGCAAACACACTGGAGTTCCCAAGCTTCCAACCTCTGCCTTTTGTGTGGAATCCTTCTATCAAAATCTACCATATTGACTTCCTTGCCCTTTCCTTCAGCCATTTTGTCCCTTACTCCCTTTACCAAGTGAGCAAGTTCCCCGGACTTAGCGGCTTCTTCAATCCTCTTTTTAAGCTGGAAGAAATCATTGGTATGGTGCCCCTTTTCTTCATGAAATTGGCAGTATTGTGTTGAATTTTCGTTCTTTCTACTTTTGGGGAGAGGCCTAGGAGGCCGAAAGTTTTGCTTGACTTCTTCTGTTGCGAGGATTTCTTGAGGAGTCTTGGTGAGGGGGGTGAAACTTATGCCTTTCTCCCTGCTGGAAGGGTTCCGGCCTTCAGGCCTTCGATGGTCTGAACCCTTTTGGCGTCTGTCATAGGAGTTAAAGTTCCCCCTTTTTCTGGCCGGGCTGTTGCCTCGCCAGCTGGATCCCCTTTTCCTTTACTCTTTAATATCTACTGCCTCCTCTCCCCGGATATGGGCTTCAGCCCTTTCGAGAGCTTCTTCCAAGGTCTTGGGCAGGGATTTGTTAAAATCTCTTGTGAGATATTTGGAGGTAATGGCGTTCATAAAACCGGCCACCCTCATCTTTTTATCTGCCCCTACATATGTTAGACCTTCCTTCTTGTATCTTTCTATAAACTCTCGAAGACTTTCATCATCTCTTTGTTTTATCTGAAAGATTACTGTCGCATCTTTAACGTACCGCCTTTGTTGGGAGAAATTGGCCAGGAATCCCTTGCTGAGGTCATCGAAGCTTCGAACGCTTCGAGCAGGTAAATCATTGAACCAGATTCTGGCTGACCTGACAAAGGTTTGCATGAACATTAGGCAACATTCGGCGTTTGACCATTTCTCAATCCTTGCAGCACCAGTAAAGATCTGAAGATGGTCTTCAGGATCTTCAGTCCCATCATACGTCTTGATGTGGGATGGCATCTTGATCTTTGTTTGAAAATCATAATCGGCTATTTGCTATAAAAAGCACGAGAGATTACTCGGCTTATAAGGCTTGGCCAAATCTTCTTCAGCCCATGTGCCTGCGTTGTTGCTATTGTTGTTGTTCCCTTGAGTGGCCAGCACCTGACTAATAAAATGCTGCCATGGGGAGCTGGCCATCACCTGGGCCATCATCTGGGGCATAAGGTTGAAGCCTTGAAGGCTTCCGGGTGCAACTGGGCAATTAATTCCCAAAGGGGTGCTCATAACAGCACTTCGTCCCAAGGGGAGCACGGACAAAGCTTGTTCCTATGAAGTTGTTGTTGAGGGTGGAAGGCTTGTCACCGGGGACTGTAGGAGCTGGTCAAGGGTCAGCTCATGGCCCAGAGGAGCACCATTTGTAGCTGGTTGGGATGAGAAGAGAGGATATGCTGTAGGATTCGTCCTTGCGGACAGATATGGGTTAGGGTTTGGAGGATTACTGGGACCAGCCTCGTCCCTGGATACAAAAGGTTGGGAGCTTGCAAAAGGAGGGATATGAGGTCCAGGAGATAGTGTTGGCTCTGGCTCGTCATAGTCTAAACGAATCCTTACTCCCTTATCCCTTTCCCTACTCACATATTGGTTGAGGAGAGACCTCAACTCAAGGAAATTGTTGGCGACCCCCTCAGGGGTAAGTTCAACACGCGAGGGGGTGCCAGAGACACCAACATTAGGGGAAGGGACCTCGGATCTGGACGGAGTTGGAGTATTGAAAGTGAGAAACTCGGGAGTGCTTCCCGGAGTCGAGAAAGAAGTTGGTATAGCCACATGAGTTTGGCTAGTACCTGGGGTAGAGGTGTTTGGAACCTGATTCACTTCTCCCGAGGATCCACTTTCTGACATGGTAGTTTCAAGAGAAAGGAGCTACACTACTAGGTCTTTTGAGGAAAAATTGTGGCGTAGCCCCACGGTGGGCGCCAACTTGTTGGTGCAACAAATAATAGACCAAGGGTAGTAGCTGGGTTGGTTAGGCAAAATGGTTGAAGGGTTCAACTTTGCCTAACGCAGGTCGTTGGGTCCCCCACGTTTGCAAGACGTGGATAGATGTTCACTAGATCGATTTTGTAGTTTGCTAAAGATCCTCCTCTGAAGTGTGTTCAGATTCGGATGAATGAGCAAAAGGAATGTGTGTGTTGAGTGTGAAAGAAAGTGACTCGCATGAAGCAAGTACTCGAAGAGAATGACCAGAGATTTTAGGAATCAGAGCTGGACTTGGAATGTCCTTCATACTTAATGAAGTGTCACTCTTATAGGGAGAGCCTTAGCTCAAAGAGGAATGTGTTGACTAGTGAATATGCTTGCAGTGGGGGTTTTGCCCTTTTTGGGGGTTGAAGCCTTTGACCTGTGGGTAAAAGAGTGTATTATGTGGATCCGTGTTACTTTTGCGGCTGGTGAGTTGGTGAAGCAATCCAGAGATGTGACCCATTACTGTTCCCGTATTGCTTTACTTCATCTCCCCGGCTTTTCAACCTTTGAACCGTTTAACCTTTTGAGCATCCATGTATTTAAGTCATTTTTATTTGGTCTTGGGCTACCCCCGTCATATTCTTTGTTGTGACATTTAATTGAAGTATACAAGTTGTGCCATGGTGGAGTATTATTAAATTAAAGCAACCAATAGTATGATATTTATTATGAATTTGAATGTGTAAATAATTAAAAGCAATTTACTAAAAGCAGCCATAAGCTGCTATTGATGTTTGGCAGCCAACAATAAGTCCTTTTATTTTTTTTAATAGTAAAAATCAACATGATACATCAACGTCTAGTTGATGTTAACTATGTTATTATTATTATTATTATTATTATTATTATTATTATTATTATTATTATTAACCATGTATTTAATAGTTAATAAGTATGTATAAGTTATGAGTACCTGTAGGTCGAGTATCGGTCACGCGTATACATGCGAGATTGGTGGCATATAACCCGAGTATTGCAACACTTATAAGCATGTATAAAAAAAATAGGATTCCATATAAAAGATTCATTTCATTACGATTAAAGTCTCGGATTTATAATGGCTTGAAACGAAAAGACGATTACAAAAAAATTACAAGTTTCCAAAAAAAGAAATACAAGACGAGCTTTCTAATTAAGGAAAGTTACGAAAAAGCGGAGCGTTACAGGTTAACCGTGTATTTAGTTAAAAATAACTTAAAATGTTTAACATGGAATAATTTGTTATTGCATATTTGTATATATTAGTATATTACATGGTATTAAAAAAATACATATAATCTATAATATTAAAACCAATTATTATCGAATATCCAAATAAAGTGATATGATACATTCCATAAATTCAAATATACATTCAACCAAAACCAAAAAATGATATGAAAAACTCATAAGTACTAAAAATCTTCAGCAAAAAACATCAAATATTAAAAATATGGTGAAAAGACCTAAATCCTACAAGGATTTATTACATGTCGGTTTGGTTCGGTTATGGTGGGTATGGAAAAATGATAACCATAACCGACCCGCTACTTTCGGTTTTCAAAAAAAACCATTAACCGACCCACTGGTTTTTTATTTGGTTCGGTTTTTTCGGTTCGGTTTTGTCGGTTAATTCGGTTATGCTTCGGTTAATTTGGTTTTTTGCACATCCCTAATTTCAACATATGCTAGTGGATATTGTGATGATCCATTTGCATATTGGTATTCTACTTGAATTGGACCATGTACAAGATGTGTACAGTGTGTGCTGTGTTGATGGACCAAAGACATTTAGAGAGGATTTTTGATAAACACTTGAAGAGATTGGCTGTTGGCCAGTAGTTGAATTAGAATGAGTCATTTGGCTAAGGTATGTCACAAATGATGCGGGGTTTTGTGTAGAAGTTCTACATTCCCTGGCAAAATGACCTAGTCTATGACATTTATACCATTCAACCCTGAACTTATCCTTCTCAAATTTACCCTTACCCAAGAAACCTCCTACCAATTTTGTTGTAAAATTTGTTTGTCCTGATGCTCAATATTGCTAGCTGGTCTAGAAGGTCAAATTCTTCTTGATATGTTGGGTCCATAGGTCTTTGGTCATTCATTACTAAGGCAAAATTTTGGTTTCCAACAGTTAATGTGTTGGTCTAGGAATTGATACCAATGGTTATGTCATCAAAGTGATCATAAACCAGATCACACATACTGCTAGTTGATGAACATTCATTGTGGCTTAATAAGGCACTATTTCCAAATGAATAATCACCAGCAACCTTTCCAACTGACAACAACTTTTGTGTCTAGTCAACTTCTCTCTTGATTGATCACTCTAATTAACAATTAATCAACAAACAAAGATAATAAACACATCGTCATAGACATTGTTGGATTTAGGAATGATTGTCAATGATTCATATATTATTCATATATCAATTTACAATCAATAGTACAGTAGTACTCCCCCTCACCAGGAGAACTCTCTCTCTCTCTCTCTTTCTATTAGGTTTTTTTTAACTCTTAGAGTTGAAGTTCACTGAATACAAAGTGAACTATTTATAGTGGAGAAAACTGCGATGTCACCATGAAAACGACCCAAAACAACTCATTAAATGTGTAACTGCCAGCAGTTGCGTAGAAGTGATGGGAAGTTAAGGAAATAAACAAGTAAAACTAAACAACTGGAAAGTTACAAGTAAACAATTGGGTTTCCAAAAGTGCAGGTGCTGGTGGAAACCAACACTTTTGGAATCTAGTAAATCTGGTCTTTCTTTGACTTGTTGACTTGGTCTTCTGGTCTTCAGTCTTCATTGTGTTGACTTTGACTATTGACTAGTTGACCCAACACTTTTCATTCCAGCACTTGTACTTGTTGTCTTGTATCTTTGAGGCAACAATTATTTATTCCAGTAGTTTGGGTGGTTGTTTGGATATCTTTTAAAGGAGGAAACTTCGGGACTTTGGCTTGTAGACTAACTTATTCCATCAGGCAGAGAGATGGTTTCCCTTGGTTTTGACTTTCATTATCAACAGATCTTTCAAGTGTATTTGAGATTTAGAACCTAAAGTTAATTGAATATTAATTTGAGATAAAGAACCTAAGTGAAGCGATGACGATTCCTATAGTTGTCATACATTGTGCTAGCAACTTACCCAAACATTTCGAGCTGTAACTTTGTTATCGCATATATTTAATAATGTTTATAAATTTACCACTGAAGAGTACATAATAAGCAAAACAAACAAAGTACAATGAAGATATAAAGGCAAAAAAATCAAAGACAATATCAGAAACAAAATTTTCTTAAGCTTGTACTCCTTTGGGTGTATATTCATCCATCCATGAATATGATACCATGTCAAGCATGTTTATGCTTCTGAACATTTCCATGCCCATGGATGAACCTGGCTGAACCCTCAGTGTACACATGTGTTTCATTATCCAATCTGCAAACATACATCATGTTCACACCTACCAAATAGAATATAATTCACAAAGTTAAGAAAAGACTTAAGCTCTCTTACGATTTTCTAATTGCTTTGCTCAAAGTAGAAGCTGCAACAAAGGTTTTTCCATCAAGGTATCTATTCTCTCCATTCATCCTTTGTTTCATTCTCAAATCTAATTCATCTGGGCTCAGTGTCATCGGGTAATCTGATGCCTGTTGTCAAGTTAAATGCATACATGATCGACTTCAATGACGAGTTATATATAAAATGATTGATCCATCCTTTAGTAAAGATTAAAAGCATGAAGTACGATTACCATGACCCATCCCCACATGTCAGCGTAGGAAGGAATGTGAGCGGAGTATGGCACTACATCTGTTTACCATTTGGGCTACATTAGTAACCTATAATCAGAATTTTTTGTTCGTAAAATTTAAGCGAAGTACATCGTGAAACATACATTTGAAAACCTGCTTGAGAGTGTTGAAAATACAGGAAAATACTTCGGTATGGCTAAAAACACCAGCTGGTCCAGCCTGCACAAAATCAGAGTTTGTTACTCTCATATACCCCATGTTATTATAGGAATTGAAAACCGTGTAGAGGTCCAATATGGATAACTGATTTTTTGTTTTTTTTGTTTTTTTTTTGCAAGGAAGAATATTCATGAAATTTTTTCCACCTCTCCTTGATTATATAATGTTAGGTTTGTAACAGTACCTGTGTCACAAAAATGCCACCATGCTTGAGTTTTGGTTTAATAGTGAGTTCATAAAAGTTCTTGGTATAGAGCTGATAACATGGGCCTCCTTCAATGGGATCTGCCAAGTCACCTACAATCACATCATATTTATCTTCTCTCTTCTCTAGTTCCGCCCTGAAACGTAAAACCTTTAATATTTACATCACATAACTATTATTTCCACACGCAAATCGTAAAAACTGTATAAATGTTTTGGACCTTGCATCGTTGATTATGAGCTCAAGTCTTGGATCACAGAAAGCTTTACTGTTAACCGTCAAATGAGACTTGCAAAACATCACTACTTCCTGCTCATAAAAAACAAATAATTGTTCTAGAATAGGATAACTTATACATACTTTTTTTGTGAACAGAAAAATATTGAGATAATTGAATGAAGAATGTCACCTCATCAATGTCACACATGATAACTTTTTCCACAGTTTTGTGCCTAAGTAATTCCCTTGCAGTAGAACCCTCACCTCCCCCCATAATAAATACGGTCTTCGGACTGAACAAAATATTCATTCAAATTTTGTTATAACTAAATGTCAACAGTAAACAATGCAATTTATTTTGAAAAAGAAGATAGAGCATTCAAAGAATGGGAGTTGTACTTTGGGTGATGTAGAAGTGGTGGATGAACAAGAGATTCATGGTAGATGAATTCATCTATCTCTGCACTCTGCAACTTTCCATCTATCACTAGAGCCTGTGATACATTGTTAGGAATATCAACCATCAAAAGTATTTATATAAATAGTTAATGTAGCAGTGGGTAATGTTGATCATATATATAGAAACGGGATCAGGGAAAACGGCTAAAAGTGTGAGAACGCATCCTGACACATTATTACCACATTTTTTTTATTTTTAACCAATCATTTACACAATTCGTTCTCTCTTTATATATTATATATATTGAAAGTACAAAGAAGGGTCGCCACTATGTAAAAATAAAACTCAAAAAACAACCACCACAATAATAAAAACGAATCATGTGGCTAAAATGTGAAAACATCCCATAAAACGAGTTATTGGGGATGCTCTAAACGTTAGTGTCCATGTTTAGCTTGAGGGGGCATGTTAACAATATCAACAACCAAAACATTAAAATAATATCTATATAAATTGTTAATGTAGTAGTGGTTAATGTCAAGATTCAAGAGTCATCTTGTGAGCATATATATGCAGTTGTTTTGTATGTACTGATGTTTTGGTTCAGAAAGGCAAACATGAAATCCACCTTCTTAAACCAACTTTCTATAGTTTACACAAGTTCTAAACTGCATATTTCAATAGCTATTAAGCAAGTTGACTCGCCAATTTCCATGGAATTGGTGAACTAGTCTTTTTTTTTTAACAGTGACTTTCTTTTTTAGTGACCCAATGTCACACTGTCAAAATGGCGGCCCTAGCCAAGATCTGCCTAGACTTACGTTGTCTTAACCGTGCACGCAATGTGTTGGTCAGACTTGGTTACGGCGTTCCCCTGGAAACCGTATTGCCTCCACCAGTGGCGGACTCAGGAATTATTTTCTGGGGGTGCGAACAAAGGGTTTAACCAAATTTTCAAGGGGTGCAGTCGGGATTTTTACTTCGAAAATACACTAAATTTTTTTTTCAAGGGGGGCGCCCGCCCACCCAAGCCAAGGCTTGGGTCCGCCAATGGCCTCCACACGAGTTGCCTCGCTGAAGTAACAGTCGGATGAAAACCGGGATGTGGCTCAGGATCTGAGTAGGAGTTAAGAGCAAAACACAAACAAATAAATAAAAAGGAGTTAAAAAGTACCTTTCCAAAGGGTTTGGTGTCCAAAAGTTGTATGTCCTGGAACTGAGTGGCTCCTGTGTGAAGTATACTGTATTGAACTGACTCGTTAATTTGCATTGATTTGTTTAATTCAGTTAATTAGGCAGTAGTGAAGCATTGTCTATACTTTTCCATGCTTATAAAAAAATTAAAACTAATTAAATATTTATAAAAAAAAAAACCAACCTATTAAGAGCAAAACACCATCTTAAGTCCTCTTCAATCTCTTCCTCATACCAACAGCTTTTCCTCTGCAAATATGCATTTGCATTCCCATTCCCATTTGAACAATAACTATCACCCATTTTTTAGAGTTTTGTGGTTGTTAAGTATGAAGGATTGGAATGTAAATTTATATAACCTAGTTAAGAGGGTGTAGTGATAGTGATGGTGGTAGTGATGATAATAAAAGTTGATTGAAAGGATGAGAGAAGCCAAAATCTTCATTGATTTCCCCCAACCCATTGAAGTTTGCTTTCCTCGCGTGCCATCTTTATATTTATTACTTCCAACCAAATTATCTTTCTACAAAACCCATTACAAAAAGTATCCATCCAACATATTTATGCTGGTGTCCTATTATTAAAATACTCAAAGCAAAAGATATTTTCATGACGGCATAAACAGTGGCGGATCTAGGAATTTTTTTCACTGGGTTCACTTTTATAGATGCTTCAATCATATGACTAACATAAAAAATTCGGGTCGGTATCATATAATAAAAATACGATACAAGGAACTCATACACATAAGCAAGTCAGTGGTTAATGGTGCCTTAGTTTGCGTTCTTATTCACACTAGTGTCACAAAATGTCGGCGGTTCAGGAAGTAATGTGTTCAACAAACCATGTTCAGTTCCTCTAGCTTCACTGATAATATTTTCAGATGTTTGACTTGTTTTATGTAGGCAAATAAATATATATGGACTGGATGATAATAGAATTGAATTCACTGGGCATGCATTGGCACTCTACATGAATGACACAGTTATTTGGACTACCCAGCCATAGGTCTTCTCAAGAGAGTTAAAGATCAAAAAAGCCATATTGAATGCCTGAAAAAAAGAAAAAGAATTCTCAGCTTGATACATGCAACTTATGTCATAATTTTCTAACTCTTAACTTAAGTGTGGATTTAAGTGTTGTTATGTTTGATCTCATATCCTCATCTTCTTTCACCACATACTGAATAATCAACAACTCTAACCGGAACTAATTAATACTCTCTATTATCAATATCTTGGTTAAATAATAATTTCCTTAAAAGGGTACACTTCAATCAATAAATATAAACAATTCCTTTATCTCAACTGTCCAATTTCAAAAACATTTCGTCGAACACCTTCCCTGCATCAACAACATCCCTAAATGGCTAACTTCTAAGCTTAAATACAACAAGTTAAAATTAACATAAAAAAATCTATGTTTCAACACACTATAAATTAACATCACTAATCATAGTTTAAAGCATATTAAAAGACAAGAAATTGAAAATTAACATGATAACATCAACAAGTTATAAAAGTTATAACACACCTGAGAGTGAGAGATATTCAGAGTGGTGGACGCCGGAAAGGTGGAGGTGGACGGCGCTGCGGCGGTGGACGACTAGAGGTGGAGGTGGGAGACGGCCGTTTGCTGGAGGTTGAGGGGGCAGGCATGTTGTTTTTTAGTTTAACACTAACATGGGTATTAACAATTGAAAAAGGAAAAAACGGAACAAAAAAGGTGCAAATGCAGACTCGAACTCGGGTTCCATCGTTTGAAAAGAGGGGGTTATTCCACTAAAACAGTAAACATTTTTGTTATGGGTTCACTCATAATTTTTTTTATGGGTTCCTTCTCTATTTTCTATACAGGTTTACACTAAATATTACAAACCGAATGGGTTCCTGAGAACCTGGTATTTTAACTTTAATCCGCCCCTGGGCATAAAGGATGTTTTGGCTCTTGTTACCTTTTTTTTACATTTTAGAAACTAAGCTTTATAAACTTAAATTACAATGAATTTCTTAGTATTGGTCTGACACCCAACTTGTCTTTTGTATAACCAAGAATCCGATCGTTAGATGTTGAAAATATTATTATGTTTTCTAAGACCAGGGGATGTGGCTTAACGCCACCCGGTCACCTCATCAATTATAGCGTCCCGGGGCGTCAATCACCATACCACCGCCGTTAAGGGGGGGCCTATAGCCCTTCCGCCAGCGTGCTAGCGAGCAAAAAGGGTGTGCATGTGGGGTCCACCTCTTTTCAACCAATAAAATCTTGTTTTTTTTTATTTTGTTTAATAGGGGGCTTTAAACCACAGGGGCGGACCTAGGTTATGTCTAAGGTGGGCGGGCGCACCCCTTGGAAAAAAAAATTAGTGTATATTTTAGGCAAAAAACCCGGCCGCACCCCTTGAAAATATGCTTGAGCCACTCATCCGCACTCTCAGCAAATAATTCCTGGATCCGCCACTGTTAAACCATTGCATGCAACTTAAAGGGTGAGCCTTTGAAGCCCCCCATATGATGTGGCGCCTAGGTGGATCTGATGTGGCGTGATAAAGCCCCTAGTGGTTTTATGCGACACCCTCCCGCCTAAGTGTAAAATCCATGTTTAAAATGTGTTACAAAAAGCATGCCTTTTGATTTACAAACACAATTCTATGGTCATGTTTTTCGTACACTTAGTGGTTTTTAAATATTGAGGTTGTTTTCAAAGTGGCATCAATATGATATGAATCCTTGTTTGGGGCGCAAAATGAACCCCATTGGATTTATTTGGTTGACAAGATAAGACAACATGGATTTGCATGCCAACAATTAATGCTTTTAAAATATTATTATAATGATGACCAAGGTTCACGCCAACTTTTGGCTTTAGAAAGTTATGATGAATAGAAAGTGGCCATTATCGGTTTTGGAGGAAATTCAGAGAAAAGTGGGTAACGGGGAGGAAATTCGGTTTTGGATTGATACATGGGTGGGTGATCTTCCATTCTGGGAAAGATGGCCACATATTTCTTCTTTGGATGCTAATAAATCTTGCAGGATTTCAGGTTTTGGATTGATACATGGGTGGGTGATCTTCCATTCTTGGAAAGATGGCCACATATTTTTTCTTTGGATCCTAATAAATCTTGCAGGATTTCAGAGAAAATAGGGAGGGGTCAAGGAATCGACGGACTTTGTTGGAGTTGGGTTAGATTGCCCGAGTCTGATAATGAACGTAAAGAATGACAGGAATGTCAAGAAGTTATTAACATGGTGAGATTGTCTAACGAAGAGGACACATGGATATGGAGCTTTGACAGAAAGGATGGATTTTCGGTGAAATCAGTTAAAAAGATGTTAATTTCAGATAGGGGATCTAGTCACCTTCCTACTTATGAATGGAGTAAATGGGTCCCTATCAAATGCAATATCATGATGTGGAGAGGTAACCTGGATCGTCTTGCTACTAGAGTCAATCTGAGAAGAAGGAATGTTGATATAACATCGGTTATGTGCCCGTTCTGCGATGAGTATGAGGAATCTCTAGATCATCTATTTACAGCATGCTCGTTGGCAATTCGTGTTTGGGCGGCTTTCAGTGATTGGTGTAACATCCCTCCGATTTTCGCATTCGAATTCAAAGACTTGATGGATATTCATAACTCCAATCAAGAAAGGAAAAAAACGAAGAAGATTTTACGGGGATTGGTAATTATCGCGTGTTGGTGTTTATGGAAGGCTAGGAATGATTTGGTATTTAATCAACACAGGAGAAGTTCTCAAGAGATCTTGATAGATATTAAATCGAGAGGGTTTGGGTGGCTTAAAAATAGATCAGCATGTAAATTTATTAGTTGGAAGGATTGGTGTAAATACCCTATGTATATGGTGTAACTTTGGCCTTTGCCCGTTTGGGTCGGGGCCCCTGTTTTGTATTGGTCTTTTGCCCATTTGGGTTGGAGGCAGTTTCTAATAATAGTTTATTTAAAAAAAAAGTGGCCATTATCAACTCATATTCCAACTTTCATGTGTTACGATACTTGGTACTTGCATCAATTCTCTTTACATTAAAAATCCATGCTTTCTAGTTAGAGCATAGTGTTCCCAAGTTAAGTTGTAGCGTGTTGATTTCACTCATTGCTTTGCTCTAGATTTTAGTTGTGTATTCGACTTTAGCTTTGGTCAACTTGAAGAATAGTTTCTTCAATTAGACTAGTGGGTATGGAAAGCCTCATCCCCAAGGGGATGGGCCGTCACGTCGGCGCCACGTAGGAGTGGTTTGGTGGGGATGGACCTAAGGGGGTGGGGGATGAACCTCTTTATGTATATATATGTATGTATGTATAGGTATATGTGAGAGAAGGGAGGAGAAGGGAGGCCCGGTGAGATCGGCTGCTGGGTGACGGAAAGGACGAGCCGGGGAGTGGGGGCGGTGTGGGGGACCGGCGCCGGGCCTCGCCAGGCCTGCCGGCCCCCATACCGCTTGGTCTTAGCAAACCAAGGTGTGGATGACGGGTCATCCGCGTCACATGGTCTTCTTTTTTTCTTTTAGTATGTATATTTACTTTAATTAATCCAGAGCAATCCCTAACAAAATTTTGACCACGGACCCCATAATATTTTGACACCAACCTAAGTAAAGTTGATCTCAAGAAATTTCAGTTATTTTTATATTTAATTGTTGTACTATTTATACATATATTTTAACTTTCAAGATTTTAAAATAAACTTGTTTTGTTAATTAATTTTGTTCTACTTTTAAGTTTATTAATGCTTAAATTTATGTGTTTGTGTTAATGTTTAAATGATTTCGTTTCGAGTTTAATAAATATTTTGAAACTTATTTTCTAGTTTCTATTAGAGTTGATACAACTATTTATATCAATTATCCCGACCAAACCTGAACACAGAACAGGATCGAAAAAATCTAAAAGACACTATTCACTACATCACTAGTGTTGCACTTATGTCAACGCTAATTATATATATTAGTAATAGTAATAGTAATTGTGAAGGTTGGTGACAATTGACCGAACTAGTAATTTGTTTTCATGGTGTGCGGAAAATTTTGAGGATTATTTATTTATTAATATATAATTGTTGGATCTATAAAAGAAAAAAATAATATTCAAAAGCCAAAACATGATCAAGTGATTAAGAAATAAATAGAAGATTGAACCAGATTCCTCCCAAAGATAATGAATCTTTAACATCTAAATCAGAGCATCTGTTGAAGACCAGCTAACATCTGTTTGAAGTCTTGGAACTGTTCTTCATGAAGAAATAAGGTCTATTCAAGTCCTAAAGTCTGTTGAAACAAAAGTCTGATGAAGAAGACCAAACATCTATCTAGCCAAAGAGATGTTTGTAACAAAGCAACAGAGGATAACTTAACTGTTGTTTCCCAATGTAACAGTATTTGCTTTTAAACAGTGTTTAGCATAGTTAGATCAGT